>BMAU01001395.1:0-139232 GCA_019973935.1 Trichonephila clavipes | reverse complement strand
GCTGCCATCCAGTGGTATGTACGATACTCGACATTACGAGTCGACTGTACAGCAAGGGTTTCGATATCGTGTTTGCTGGCTGCCAAGTCACGTAGGAATCATAGCAACGAGCAAGCGGACAGCGCGGCAAAGTCGGCGACGACGCACCTGCCGCTAGCTGTTCCGCTATCGGATATGAAGCGCGTCATCATGCATCATATTTTTAACATCTGGCAGGAATCATGGAGTCAGCAGTTGGATAACAAACTGCACTCTGTGAAACCTGTCATAGGAGCATGGCCTGTGATGCCACTGCGAAGAACTGATGTCAAATTGACTCGTCTTCGCATTGGCCATACTCGCTTCACACACAGGCATTTGTTGTTTGGAGAACGTGCTCCTGAATGTCCTTCATGCCATGTCTCTTACACTGTTCATCACATTTTTAATCGATGTCCCGTTTTTAACCATCATCGCATCACCTTTTTCATAAATCTGTTTTAACTATATCTGACTTGGTGGGGAATCTCCCCACCAAAATCTATTTTGCTTTTATGAAGAAAATTGGATTTTTATATTTCATTTGACTTTTTAAATGTTTTATCTTTACCTTTATTTTTTATATATGTGCATGCAGGCATGCACATATATAATATTATTTTTATATCGTATTTTTTTCTTGTGTATTTTTAACATAGTTTTAATATTTTAACAAACGAGGTGGCGCAGTATAGCCAATTTTGGCTCTTGCGCCATAAACCCCACATTCACTCACTCACCCTGCTCAATGGCAGGAAGCCATAGTGATCCCCATTCTAAGACCTGGAAAAGATCCCAAGAACCCTCTCAGCTATCGACCGATAGCACTCACGAGCTGCCTTTGTAAGACACTGGAACGTATGGTCAACGCTCGTTTCGTTTTTACGTTAGAAAAGCACAGATGCATTCCTCTGTTTCAGAGTGGCTTCCGTAAGGGAAGGTCCACTCTCGACAATATTATCATGCTTGAAAATACAGTTAGAAATGCATTTGTCCGGAGGAATCATCTTGTTTCTATTTTCTTTGATATCGAGAAGGCATATGACCGTACTTGGCGCTATGGGATACCCGCACTCTTTTTAACTTTGGTCTTCGTGGAAATTTACCTATTTTCATTCAAAGTTTTTAAATGTACGCACTTTTAAGGTTCGTTTGGGTGACACTCTCTCTGCTTCTTTTTTGCAAGCTGAGGGAGTTCCTCAGGGAAGCATTCTGAGTGTCACCCTTTTTATTTGTCATATTTCACCCATCTTAAATGTTTTATCGCCGTCTATACAGGCTTCTTTTTATGTCGACGACTTGCAGATCAGTTGTGAAGGCTCAGATATGCGCATGATTGAACGACAGTTGCAAACTGCCGTCAACAGCATTTTACAATGGTGCGACACCAACGGTCATAGTATTTCTGCGAGCAAGAGTTGCTGCGTGCACTTTTGCCGCAAACGGGGTATTCATCCCGACCCCGAAGTACGCATCCGTGATATACAAATTCCCGTAGTTCCCGAATTCTTTTCACAAGTGTTTGGCGCAGCTTGGCCAAAGTTCGCCCTTGCGCCATTAAAATTAACAATCATCATCACACCCCGTAGTTCCCGACGTACGATTCCTCGGAGTAATTTTCGACCGCCGGCTCACTTTCTTTCCGCATCTTTTACATTAGCGGAAGAGGTGTGAAAGGTCTTTAAACCTCTTGAAGGTGTTGTCAAACACCTCTTGGGGGCGGATAGAACATCATTACTCCGAGTTTATCAGGCAATCGTACTCTCATCGACTACGGATGTGTTGCATACGGATAGCGTGCAACTCTACTCTGCAAAAACTTGACCCCGTCCACCATATGGCACTGAGAATCTGCTCGGGTGCGTTTCGCACATCACCGGTGCAGAGTCTCTATGTTAACTGTCATCAGCTTCCTCTAGATCTTCGACGGAGGAAGCTGTCTCTTACGTATTATTTTAAGATCTTGTCCGTGCCTTCACATCCTCTGCAGAATGTGTATATGAGTACCAGCATGAAGAGAATTTATGATGCACGGTCGTCTAACATCCGGCCGTTTATGGATAGGATGAAGCTTCATATTTTTGAACTCGACCTACCTGACGTGCGTATCCAGCAAAGGAACCTTTTCCTATTCCAACCTTGGAATACGCCACGGTTCCATTATATCAACCCTTTTGCCACTTACAGTAAATCCACTGTAGCGCCTGTCGTCTTTCAACGCGTCTTCGCCTACCACCGCAGTCAGTATAGTCGTTATTCGGCCATCTACACTGATGGTTCGAAACGTGCAGATTACGTTGGCTGTGGAGTCGTGATTGAAGATATTATGCGCGGTTATAGGCTCGACACTTCTTGCAGCATTTTCACTGCCGAAGCTGTCGCCATTTACCGTGCACTTCAGTTAATCGACTCCACTATGCCCCGTAAATACTGCATCTATACTGACAGCATGAGTGTACTCGAAGCGCTTGAAAACTACCACGATCGCTGCCATCCAGTGGTATGTACAATACTCGACATTACGAGTCGACTCTACAGCAAGGGTTTCGATATCGTGTTTTGCTGGCTACCAAGTCACGTAGGAATCATAGGCAACGAGCAAGTTGACAGCGCGGCAAATTCGGCGACGACGCATCTGCCGCTAGCGGTTCCGCTATCGGATATGAAGCGCGTCATCATGCATCATATTTTTAAGATCTGGCAGGAATCATGGAGTCAGCAGTTGGATAACAAACTGCACTCCGTGAAACCTGTCATAGGAGCGTGGCCTGTGATGCCCATGCGAAGAACTGATGTCAAATTGACTCGTCTTCGCATTGGTCATACTCGCTTAACACACAGGCATTTGTTGTTTGGAGAACACGCTCCTGAATGTCCTTCATGCCATGTCTCTTACACTGTTCATCACATTTTCATAGATTGTCCCGTTTTTAATACTCATCGCATGACCTTTTTTCATAAATCTGTTTTAACCTTATCTGACTTGGTGGGGGAATCTCCCCACCAAAATCTCTTTGCTTTTATAAAGAAAATTGGATTTTTATATTTAATTTGACTTTTTAAAATGTTTTAACTTTACCTTTATTTTATATATGTGCATGCCTGCATGCACATATATCAAATTTCTTTTTATGTAATTGTATTTTTCACATGTATTTTTACATGGTTTTATACTCTTTAAACAAACGTTTGGCGCAGTATAGCCAGGTTTGGCTCTTGCGCCAAAAAACCCCAAACTCACTCACTCACTCACCGACTCATCACTAACGCGCCTTGGTACGTTAGAAATGTTATTCACTACGACCTACACATGGAGCCGATTTCTAGTTACATCACTAACTTAGCTAGGAATGTTTTCAGATCTATTGAAAATCACGACAATCCAATAATTCGTGCACAAACAATGTTCACTTATCCACATCGTAAATTGAAATACGCCTATGCCACAGCAAAATGGCAGCTACCGCTCAAACCGCCGTAACTCAACAAATACACATTAATTTCAAACATCTACAACATCAAATGCTCTACTGCAAATCGAAATAGGGTCAGTTCTGGCTGTCACCTCCCCCCTCCATGTACATCTTTTGGCAATGGATTTTCTTCCTGGTCCTTCCCTTCGTTCATGCCACTACGTCACCAACCTGTTTCTGGGTGTTAACCCAGCTCGTTCGGTTGGCGTAGTAGGCATCTCGTTCATTCCCCCTCCTTTTGAGGGGTTGTTGATTTTTTATTATTTCATCATGGATTTCCTTTTCTTCTCATACTAGGTATAAACGCCTTCGGCGTTGGCACCTGATAATTCTAATTTCCGTTCCGTTTTTGCGCAGCATATCGCGGAACCAGCAGCGCCGAAAGGCAGAAGCACAACAGCAGCTCTTTGTAGCGGGGGGAGGAAGATAGAAGCAGCGCCCGAAAGGGTTGATCGGAGCTGACTGGGCTTCTTCGAGAGAGGAGAAAAAGTTGTTTTTGCCTTCCCGGGGGAAGCGATAGGGCAGGTTGGGAGAAACACCTCTTTTTCTTTTTTAAAACGTGGCTGTTGTATTTGCGTTTTAACAAAGAGTTCACTGAAATTCCCGTTTCTAATCGAAACTTCGGGGTAGGGTAGTTGCACGGCAGGGGGGTCTGTGAGTTCCTGTGACTGGAAAGCTGGTTTGAATTCTGATAGTCGTTGTGATGTGAAGGGAGATGGTTATAGTTATAGAACGGCAGTGAGAGTTTTTTGATTCTTGGGTGAATGGAGGTTATTTTTAGCTCTCTGTGGAGGATGATTCTTGGGATGTAAAAATGAGCGTTTAATATTGTTCGAAGGGCTTGGTTTTGTAAAACTTGGAGCTTATTGAGTAGGTAATTTGCAGTATTTCCCCAGATCTGGCAGGCATATAAGATGACGGGAGTAGATGTTGGAGGTAAATTAGTCTTTTCTTGTCGAGGTTGAGTTTAGATTTCTTGGAGAGCAGCCTGTGTAGAGTATGAAGTTTTAATTTGAATTTCTTTGAGGTCTGAAGTATATGGCTTCTGTAGGTGAGTTTCTTGTCAAGTGTGACGCCGAGATATTGGACTTCGTCGCACCAGGGGATGGGGTTTCGAAAAAGTTTAAGAGGGTTGAGCTTATTCTTGAAATTTCCTTTCTTAAAAATGATAGCTTGAGACTTTGAGGTATTGATAGAAATTCTCCAAAGGGTGAGCCATTTTTTTAATTTAATCAAGTAAGTTTAGGTTTTTCCGGACAGATTCCGGGGAGCGTGATTGAGAAAGAATGGCAGCATCGTCGGCAAACAGACAAACTTCCACCGTTGGAGAGGTGGGGAAGTCGTATGTGTAGAGGCTGTATAGGAGTGGAGACAGGATACTTCCTTGTGGTGTTCCGGCCTGGATGCTTCCAATTCTTGAGTGGATTGAATTGATTTTTACTTGAAAGGTTCTATTGCTTAGGTATTCATAAATAATTTTGATCAGGTATGGAGGGAGATTGACTTGAATTAGCTTGAAAATTAGACCGTTGTGCCAAACTCTATCGAACGCCTTTTCCACATCCAAGAAGATTCCTCCGGTGGTGCGGTGGGTATTGAAACCATGTAGTTGGTGGCACGTGGAAGTCTTTTTTCTAAACCCGTGTTGGAAGTCGGGGATGATTTGGATAGAGTCCGAAAAGGCTTGGATTCTGGAAAGAAGGATTTTCTCAGAGTTTGGCGACGCAGGAGATGAGGCTGAATGGACGATAGTTTAATGGAAATTTCGGGTCTTTGTTTTTTTTCGGGAGGAGAGAGATGGTGCAGTGCTTCCCAGATCTGAGGAAAGTATTGAAGTAAGAGGCATTTGTTGAATATTTTCGTGAGATAGGTTATTGCGTTCATCGGAAGTGACTTGAGGGCTATGTTCTTTATTTGATCGTGTCCTGGGGCCTTGCGGATGTTTAGTTTTGAGATGATGTCGCAGATTTCTTGAGGGGAGGTGAGAGGCGGGATGCTGGATGTATAACTATTTAAAAATCTTCTAATTGTCCTGTCCACTTTGTCAATGTGATCATCGTCATAGGGGATTCTATTTTCGGTGAACGATTCTTCAAGATTGTCAACGAAGCAGTCTGCTTTTCCTTCGTTCCGAAGACCAGGCCTCGGGAACTAAGAATCGGGGGATAAATGATGTTATTGTTGGTATTATTTCTTGCTACATGCTTGTGGAGGGTGTCGGTGTCGATATTTGCGTCTTTTTGGAGGGAATCCCAAACATGCTCCTTTGAGTTTTTCAGATCTGTGCGAATAATTCTTTGTAGTCGATTGATTTCTGCCTTGAGGGGAGGGTATTGAATTCTTTGCCAAAGTTTGCGTAGACGGTTTTTTTCGCGGATTTTGAGTCGGGTTTCGAAGGGGATATTAGATATTGAGTGAAGGATAGGCTTGAACTTGCTGGCTTGATTTACTGCATTGTGAATTTGGGTGTTGAAATTGACTATGGATTCTTCTAATTCTTCACTATTGTTGATTTGGGGATTTCCAGGGAGTGAGTTGGCTATGATATCTTGAAATTTATACCAATTGGTAAGGGTCTTGCAGTTTTGTTTAAATGGAATTGCGGAATTAATCGAAAAGACAAAGTGGACAGGGTTGTGGTCACTTGACAAGTCGGGGTGGACTTCAGCTGTGATATTGTTGATTCCACAGGCGATTCCAAAGTCGAGGGTGGAGGGCCTGCCGCGGGTAGGAACTCTTGTGGGCCCATTGGGGGCTGTGAGGAGTAAGCCATTAGCTCGAACAAGACGAACGATAGCATTGCCTGCTGGGTTGTTGTGGGGGGTTGCACTCCCAAGAGGTATGCTTCGCGTTGAAGTCGCCCACGATGATGCACTGGGGTCTATTTCTAAATATCTTGAGGAGATCTGGGATGAGGTTACCAACACAGGTTCTTGGGGGGTTGTAAAGAGAGCAGATTGTGATATTATTTGGCTGGCTTTCAATTACTATTATTGTGGATTCCACAGTGCTGGTGTTGATTTTGATGCTGTGATGAGGGATGGAATTTTTGACGAGGACAGCTGTTCCCCCTCCTCGGTGTTTCAGCCTATCGCATCTGTGGGTGGAGTAATTTGCGAGGTTGAGGTCATCACTGGGTTGAAGGAAAGTCTCTTGTAGTGCAACCACGTCAGGATCTTCGTCAGCTATGTATGTTGTAAGTTCGTCCATCTTGTTCTGCAATCCGTTTGCGTTCCAGCTAATGATCTTAAAGGTGTTTCTCCCTCCGGTTGTCTAATCATATTGGGAGATCAATTTGGAGGAGGGCGGCGACTTCAATGGCACGGTCGGCTAGTGGCATATCAGAGTTGCAGATGGCTATTACTTGTTTAAGAACTTGAAATATTTCAACAACCTTGGACTCACGCAGCTGCTTGAGTGTTTCGGCGATGGTTGAAGGTGGGTTGGAGGTTCTGGAGGTGGAGTTGAAAGCTGGAGTGGAGGTTTGGTTTGTTGAAGGAGTAATTGCTGGTCTCGGTCTGGGAACTGTAGCTGTACTCACTGGTTGGGGAGTGGGAACGCTTGCAGGGGCTGCACTCACTGGTGGGGTAGTGGTAGAGCTTGGATGGGCTGCTCTCACTGGTGGGGGGGTGTAGGCTGGTGCAGAGGTTGCTATAAGTCTTGCTGCGTCGGCTTGGGCTTTCACTGCCTCTTGCATTTCCCTTCTTTTCCGGGATCGCTCTTCCCAGAATTTAACCTTTGGGGTTGGAGGTGGTTTGTTCGAAGGATTTTTAGGGCATCCTGTGAAGTTTGCAGGGTGATTACCCTGACAATTACAGCAGGTTGCTGACGTCTTCGTACAACTCCTGGTGAGATGAGGCTGACCGCACTTGACGCACTTCGGATTCCTCGTGCAGTATTTCGACGAATGGAAAATCCCTGGCATCGCAAACACTGCGCAGGGCCGATCTTGGGTCGAAGTGGCTCCACTTTTATCTTCAGGTAGCAAAGTTCGGTCATGTTGAAGATGTCCTTGTTGATGTTGTTCTTGAGGAGAGTGAGTAGGAAAAGAGGCATGGGCAGACCTGTCTTTCTGTTTGTCATCGCGTGACATTCATTAACCTTGATTCCCACCGTCAGGAGATCTTCTATTATTTCTTCGGGGGGTATCGGCCGGCATGCCCCGAATAACAGCCTTGATTTCTCGATCTTCAGGAAGCTGATATGTGAATGCTTCGAGTTTTTCGGCTTCAACATATTTCCTAATGGCGTGGTAAGCTTCCGGGTATATCCGTAGGCCTTTGCCGACCATTCATCCTTTCATCTTCTGTTGAGTAGCGTCCTGAAGCTTTTTAAGAAGCTGATTTGGCAGTTTCACATTGTCAATGGTGATAGGTGGAGGGGGGCGAACGGTGTTGTGGTGAACAGGCACTTCGGTCTCGTCCTCGTTTTCTTCGTCACGGTGAGTTGGGAGAGCGTCGTATTGGTTAGATGTTACGATTTCCGATGTTTTCTGTTTCTTTAATGAGGTTGCAGTATCTTTGGGTGGTGTTGGGCTCCTTCCCTTCTTCCGACCTTTCACCAATTGAAAGGCGCCTTCGTCTTGTTGGAAGCATACGCTTTGATGTATAGGTTCAGGGAAATCGAAGAGTTGATTTCCGTTCTCTAATTCAATCCTCCGTAGTTCATGAAACCTTGTGCGACTTTCAGCAAAGAGAGCGTTTAGTGTGTGTTCCGCCACGTACTTTTTTTTTTCATCTTCGTCGTCAAAGTGGTACAAATCTACTTGTCTGGTTGTGTTTTGAATATCAAGGCCGATATTCATATACAGGATCGAATACTGGCAATTAACTAGGTTGCTTTTAAAACCAGAAATGGTAGGAGGTGGGGGGAGTGGAGAAGGCGAGCGCCTTTCTTCCATTCCATCATCGGAGTCCGATTCCGAGAAGCTCATGTCGTCGGGCAATTGAGCGAGATGGGGGGAATCCCCGTCCATTTTCGCCAGTCGCGGTTCTTCAATTGAAGAAACAGAGGTAGAAACCTCGCGGGGAGTATTTTCTACCGCAGGCAGTAAAGCTCGAACAAAAAAAATCACGCACGTGGTCGTTCAGATCAGAGAAACAAGCGACGTGGCGTCTGAACTCTGTCTGAATTTCGAAACGAAAATTAGATTTAACGGGTGCCAGCGAAATGAATCGCTTATACCCAAATTCGCGGAGAGAAAGTATCAATGAAAATAAATATCTCCATACACTCCCCCGCAGGGGGGGGAGGATGGAAGAAGAAGCGGCCTAACTAAACGAGGCAAAAGTACGTTACGAGGGCAGGAATGGAGGAGCGCAAGGAAGGGGGGCTTAACAGCCCCCAAAACGCGTTCGAGGAGCACCAAAAACGCAATTTGGAATGGAGAAGCTGCGGGATTTTTTTTGTTTTTTTTTTTGCAGCTGGGATGAAAAAGAGAATGGAGACTGCAAGACAGAACTTGCAGCCGGAACAATTGTGGAAATTGAAGCAGGAGCCAGCTTTAATCACTGATCCCAATTCTGATGTAGGCAAATGCATTTAAATGTTGTTTAAGTGTGGCAATTTAGTATTATTGTTGCAATTACGGCGGTTTTAAGGGCAGATTCCATTTTGTCGTTTTGTAAGCAAAATTTATTTTAGAGTGAGGATACGTGAATAGTGTTTGTGCTTTAATTACTGGGTTGTCGTGATTTTGTATAGAAGTAAAAACATTTCTAGAAGTTCTAGTGATGTAATTATCTATCGGCTCCATGTGTAAGTCGTGATGAATGACACTATTTCTAACGTACCAAGGTGCGTTAGCAATAATTCTAAGAATTTTGTTTTGAATAATCTGAATGCGTTTTGTGTGGGTCGGGGCCGCGGCCCCCCAAATGGGGGACCCATACGTTATTGTTGGACGCAGAATTTGCTTGTACAGTATAACTTTATTTTCAAGGGAGAGAGGAGAGCTTCTCCCAATAAGGGAGATAGCTAACGCTATTCTACCCCAGAATTTGTCTGAAAGATAGTCAATATGATTCTTGTAAGTTAGTCGACTATCGAGATATAAGCCCAAGTAACGAACGACCGGGACCCACAGAATGTTGTCATCGAAAAGAGTGAGTTCAGTTTGGGGGTCAATGACGCCCCATTTTCTGAAAACAATGGCTTGTGTTTTTTCTACATGTATAGCTATTCTCCAATTTTTCAACCATTTCTCTAGTTTGACGAGGAAGTGTTGCATAGTTTTAATTGTGAACTTGAGATTGACACCCTGTGTGAGCGCCGCCGAGTCTTCTGCGAAAAGACATGTACTGATCGTGTGGTGCTCTGGAAAGTCATATGTGAATATGTTGTAAAGATACGGGGATAGTACCGAACCCTGCGGGGTACCACTTTGACAAAAACCCGTTTCAGAGAATGTGTTATTTACACGAACCCGGAAAGTTCTGTTGTGTACATAATTGTAAATAATTTTAATTAAGTAAGCAGGGAATTTGAGTTTGATCATTTTGTAAGTGAGGTCATCATGCCACATTTTGTCGAATGCCCTTTTGACATCCAAAAAGACACCTACAGTGTAGAATTTGCTAGCGAAGCCTTCATTTATAATATTAGTGACACGTATCAATTGATGTAGCGTAGAATGGCCCTCCCGGAAGCCGCATTGTTCCGGGGGAATACAGTCTATGGCTTTGCAGTGAGTTTTTATTCTGTTTAAAATTATTCTTTCGAAAATCTTAGCAGTGGTGTTTAATAATGAGATCGGCCTATAATTTTGACTAAACTTATGATCCTGATTTGGCTTGGGCAACATGACTACATTTGCTATTTTCCACTGTGTAGGAAAGTGGCAGTTAATGAGGCATCTGTTGTAAATTTTAGTTAAATGTGTTATAGCATTAATAGGAAGATATTTTAAAGCTATATTTGGAATCTGATCTGGGCCGGGTGACTTCCTATTAGGTAATTTATTAATGATGCCTCGTACTTCTAAGGGCGAAGTGAGGGGTGGTGTAAGTGTGTTGAAGTTGTCGAAATAGTGATTCACTAAACTTTCGACTTCAATTTTGTCGTCACTATAAGGTTCAGCATTTTCTTGAAAAGTGACTTCTAGTGTGTCTTTGAAAGCCTCCGCTTTTTCGAAATCAGAGAAAGCCATACCACTCGGACCATGGAGAGGTGGTATGACAGTATATTTTTTAGTAATTCTTTTATGCAAATTATACAGAGAATTATCTTCAACATTTAACGAGGAAAGAAGGTTTTTCCAGGTCCTGTTTTTATGTTCGTTGATTTCGCTCCTAATCTGTCTAACGAGAGCATTCACTTCCCTTTTTATAAAGGGAGTATCTTGTGTTGTTCCAAAGTTTGCGGAATCTGTTTTTAGTTTTAATGAGCTCTCTAATATTAATAGGAAGGCGGAGGTGTGAAGTTTTTGAAATTCTAGTGGATGTGGAAGTATTAATAGCATCTGAGACCATGTTGCTGAAATTTTGAACGGCCTGGTCCAAATTTTCTATCGTAGGATTTCCTGGCATGTTGTAGTGGAGAATTTCTTGAAACTTAATCCAGTTAGTAGTTTTAAGAGTTTGAAGTAAAGGTGGTAATTGACAGTTAGTTACGAAATCGAAAATAACTGGATTGTGATCACTGCTAAGTTCATTTACAGTAAAAACATTAGAGTGTGAGAAATTAGCTGCAAAGCCGATGTCAATAACAGTGCTTGGAGCGTTGTGGTTGAAATGTGTTGGAGTGTCTGGGGGGATGCGATAATATCAATAGCTGAGGCTACAGCCCAATTGCTAAGAATATTACCATTGGCATTGCTTCTCCCTGGGTTCCAACTCGAGTGTTTAGCGTTAAAATCTCCAAAGAGAAAGGTTCTATTATTATGTGTGAGAATAGCATCGAGTTCCGTAACATTAATGGAGCCGTGTGGATGTCTATAGATACACGCCATAGTGATTTTGGTGTTGTTACCTAGTTGAATAATTACCGTTGTATTTTCAAACGTGTTTGAAGTACTAAGGATGGCGTGGTGCTTAATGCAATTTTTTACAAAAATGGCAGTGCCCCCGCCTCTGTGTGTGAGTCTATCACTTCTGTGACAAGTGTAATTTGGAATGCTTATTCGGTCCGGAGGACGAAAATGTGTTTCTTGGATCCCGATTAAGTCGGGGTTATGAAAAATGATGCTTTCTTTAAGTTCTTCTAAATTCCTTTTAACACCATTGGCATTCCAACTGTAAACTCTAAGAGTGTTACTATTAAACGCGCTGAATTTTAATTTTTGTTGTTTTGTTGAAGGAAAGCTATCATAGTTCCCCACTGCTGCATCATTTGACCCATTTGTTCCATGATCGAGTTGGCGTCAAATGTGTTGGTTTTTGAGACGTTCTGAGCCGTTACTGAAGCGTAAGACGGCTTCTGCTGGCGTGGTGTGGACTTTTGTACGCGCTCCTTGGCCTTCTCCGTCCAGATGTTTTTATTTGGTTGTTTCTTCTGTTGTTTTCTGTTTACGGGGTTACTGGGGCATCCTGAAAAATTGGCTGGATGAGGTCCGCCGCAGTTTGCACACTTAGCTGGGGATTTCATGGATTTCTTGCAATCTGCGGTGATATGGCTTCCACTACATTTTAACGAAGCTGTCGCCATTTACCGTGCACTTCAATTAATCGACTCCACTATGCCCCGTAAATACTGCATCTATACTGACAGCATGAGTGTACTCGAAGCGCTTGAAAACTACCACGATCGCTGCCATCCAGTGGTATGTACAATACTCGACATTACGAGTGGACTCTACAGCAAGGGTTTCGATATCGTGTTTTGCTGGCTACCAAGTCACGTAGGAATCATAGGCAACGAGCAAGCGGACAGCGCGGCAAAGTCGGCGACGACGCATCTGCCGCTAGCTGTTCCGCTATCGGATATGAAGCGCGTCATCATGCATCATATTTTTAAGATCTGGCAGGAATCATGGAGTCAGCAGTTGGATAACAAACTGCACTCTGTGAAACCTGTCATAGGAGCATGGCCTGTGATGCCAATGCGAAGAACTGATGTCAAATTGACTCGTCTTCGCATTGGCCATACTCGCTTCACACACAGGCATTTGTTGTTTGGAGAACGTGCTCCTGAATGTCCTTCATGCCATGTCTCTTACACTGTTCATCACATTTTAATAGATTGTCCTGTTTTTAATAATTATCGCATCACCTTTTTTAATTCATCACATTTAACTTTACCTGACTTGGTGGGAGAAATACCCCACCAAAATATATTTGCTTTTATAAAGAAAATTGGATTTTTATATTTAATTTGACTTTTTAAAATGTTTTAACTTTACCTTTATTTTATATATGTGCATGCAGGCATGCACATTTATCAAATTTCTTTTTATGTAATTTTATTTTTCATACGTATTTTTACATGGTTTTATACTCTTTAAACAAACGTTTTGCGCAGTATAGCCAGGTTTGGCTCTTGCGCCAAAAAACCCCAAACTCACTCACCCTTGTTCTAACCATTCGTTGATTTGCTTGTTGACATCTTGATTCTCAGAAAATGTTAAGCGGCGTGCAGATTAGTAAACCGGTATGTCGTCTTTCAAGACAATCTTCATGGACAGACACACTTGTCGTTTCGGTCTTCTTTGGCTCATAGTTGGAGATTAATTCAAACAGTTCTCTTCGTATTTGTGGATTGGTAACATGTTGAACTACAATTTCGTCTTCCACTTCTGTTTCGTAAACTTTCATTTGCAGGAAACAATTGTTATCCTCATGTTTTCGGAACTGAACACTTTCTTTATAGAAGCAGACAGAGGCTTGCTCCAGTATATCTGAACCTATTATTGCTTGAAATTCCAAATTCGGCGTAGGTACGACATGCCACGTCAGAAAATATTGTTCTCCATCTAGTTCAATCTTTCTCTGGAACGACCCTTTCGTTTTGACTTCGTACTTCCCCAGTCCGATCAATACTGCAATGTCTTTCGAGAGTTTTGACGGTTCGATGATTCCTTTGCTTACATCTTCTCGAATGAGCGAAACTGAACTGCCGCCGTCAATGAGAGCTTCAATAATCTTGTTCCCCATGGTTATTTTTCTCGTCTTAATTCTTTCTCGAGAGGTTCGTGAGCAGATTTGGATTGATGAGTCTGTTGAGGTATTAATTTTCGAACATTTGGGGCGCTTCGTACAATCCACGGCATAATGACCTGGTCCTTTACAGTAGCTACAGGTTAGTCGTTTACTTTTCCGGGAGTAGGAGGTACCGTTCAATTGAAAATGTTTTTTCTCACGCCTATTACTTCCACCTTGGAGATACTCAGTTATTTGAAAGTAAGTATCGCTTGATCCGCTGGCTTCGTATCTTCCTTTGGCAAATGAGTTGTAAAATTTCGGTCTTAATGTTCTTCGGACACTTTCATACTCTTCAAATTTTTCCGCTATCTCGGCAGGTGAACTAATGGTAGACCATTCATCTAAAAAGTGTTCCTGAAACTCGTACGGTGCACTCTTCTTTATTTGGTCGGCTATAAATAGTTCTCGCAGCTGGTCGAAAGTTTCTACATTTAAACCGAAAATCCATCCATCGAAGTACGTTTGTATTTCGTAGAAAAAATTTTGCCAAGTTCGTTCATTAGATTTTCGGTGAGAAATAAAGAGTTGACGAAGTTTCTCCGGGGATAACTTAAATCTTTTTAGCAGTAACCTCTAAGCGTGCCCTCAGGGTGCTCACATTCTTTAGGTGAGTACGGGTTTCACGCTCCCGAGGTGCCCTAGTGATCTTTTCCTTCTCCCTAGGGGTTTACTGTCTTTGGTAAACACGGGCTTCACGAACCCGGGGAACCCTAGTGATCCTTCTCTATTTTCGGCTCTCTTTCTTGCCATTCCAATTTCCCTTTTCATTTCACGTCCAGACCACAGACCCACATTGGACACTGAAATTTATTCCAACTTCCTTTTTTTTCTGGTAAAAAATTTGATATTTTTTACTACCGTATTATGGTTTATATTTTATATTACGTTCTTTTCATTTGATTTTCTAAAATTTCTTTCCATATTTTGATTTTGTTGCTTCTTTCATGTTCGATTATTGATTTTTTGTTGCTTCTTTTATCTCGCATTGGTGTGTAATTCGGTAGTTCTTCCTTGCTGAAAAAGGCTTAATACTGTACTTTCAGTCAACAATTTCTTAAGCTTTTCGAATGCTTCCATTTGGGGTTGCTCGAACCTAAATGGGTTGTCTTTCCTTGTTAGGTCATTCAATGGTTTCGCTATTTGAGAGTACGCTGGAATAAATTTGCGAAAGTAACCGGTGAGTCCTAAAAAGCTCTGGACTTGTTTGACTGTTGTTGGTACCGGAAACTTCTTGATGGCTATTGTTTTTTCAATTGAAGGACGTATTGTCCCATTTTCGACGACGTGGCCCAAAAATTCCACTTTTCTTCTTAGGAATTGACATTCTTTAAACTTCATTTCTAAGCCATACTTCGAGGCAACCTCTAATACTTCCCTTAGTTTTTCTAAACCTTCTTTCTCATCTTTAGCAGGAATTATCAAATCATCCATGTAAATTATTACAACGCCTTTCCGCATGAGCTCTCTGAAGATACTATACACATATCTTTGAAATACGCTGGGGCTGGTGCTTAGACCGAAAGGTACTTTATTAAATTCGAATTGTCCGTCTGGAACAACGAAGGAAGTGAGGCGCTTGCAATCTTCATTAACGTCAACATGGAAAAATCCATTTTTTAAATCTAACGTTGTGTACACTTTGGCTCCCTGTAGTCTATCTAATACATCCTCTATCAACGGCAATGGAAAACGATCCTTGACTAATTTCCGGTTTCTGTAATCTACATACAACCGGGTGGTACCATCTTTCTTCTTAACTATTACAATTGGACTCGCATATTCAGATGAGCTTGGTCTTACGATCCCTTGTTCTAACCCCCTCAGGGGCTCACCTTCTTTAGGTGAGTACGGGTTTCACGCTCCCGAGGTGCCCTAGTGATCTTTTCCTTCTCCCTAGGGGTTTACTGTCTATGGTAAACACGGGCTTCACGAACCCGGGGAACCCTAGTGAACCTTCTCTATTTTCGGCCCTTTTTCTTGCCATTCCAATTTCCCTTTTCTTCTTTTCCACCTCAGGCTCACTTTCGGGTGAGTACGGGAGGCCACGTCCCCGAGGTACCCGAGTGAATTTTGAAAAGAAAAAAAAAAAAAAAAAAAAATATTTGCTTGGTTAGTGTTTCAGTTACAGGTCAATATTTAACGTTATATTTAGTTCAGTTAGGGGTTGTTTTGTGGTTAATTTTATTTTGGATATTTTGAGTTTAATTGTTTCTAATATTTTAATTTTGGTTTATTTCTTTGGGGTATTTGAAAAGTAAAATTCTTTTGTTTTAAATTACGAAATGTTAAGACTGGTTTTTTAGTCTGACCCGCATGTTTGCCGTGTGCGGCGACCCGTACCGGGGGAAAGTGGAGTCTGGGGTTCCTGTTGCGTGCCCTTCGGCCCATGCTTCTCCGTAGACGGGAGGCAGGAGTGAGCCCGCTCCTGTCAATCGGCTGGTGATTAGTTCTGCGCATTCCAATACGGGTTCTTTTGGAATACCAAAGACGGTTGCTTTAGGGTTAGTGTTGCAGTTAGGGGTGCCCTGGGTGAACTGGCGGATCACATCCCGAACCTGTAATACTATACTCCAGTACCACCTCTGAGGTAAGTGCCGTGCCTGACGCATGTCAGATGACCGGTGGGCTGCCTCCCCTTGTTGGGCTCCATGGTGGGTGGAGGCGTACTGGAATGAACACAAAAAAACACTCATGGAACCCAGCAGTAATTCTCCTTCATTGGAGCACCGTAACGTACAATTTTCTGATTCGTTTCGCTTTTTTATACTAAAAACTCCTGCTACTTTTACGAATGTTTCACCTTTCCTAATTGAGAAAGCTATAACTGGCGCTATAGGGGAAGTCAAGTCGATTCGTAAGATGCGCTCTGGGGACTTGTTCCTCGAAGTGTCATTTTCGAATCAAGCGACAGCCCTTATAAAACTACAAAAGCTTGCTCACTTAGACCTTACCGTGGCTCCTCATAGTAATTTAAATTTTTCGCGTGGCGTAATTTCGCCAGCGGATTTCTTAAACGTGTCGACTGAGGAAATCAAGGAAAACATGAAGGCCCAAAAAGTCTGTGATGTCAGGCGTATCACGATTATCGGGATGGACAGGTGCTGAACACAAAGCACCTCATCCTGACCTTTTCTACACCTGACCTCCCACAGACCGTTAAAATGGCCTACATCCGATGCCCAGTTCGACGGTACATCCCAAATCCGCTGCGCTGCTTTCAGTGCCAACGATACGGCCACTCGAAGAACGTCTGTCGGGGCCAGCCTACCTGCCCTCGTTGCGGGGAATCAGGCCACGACAGCGCAGATTGTAAAAAGAAGGAGCAGTGTTTAAACTGTAAAGGTGAGCATCCGGCGTATTCACGCTCCTGTCCTACTTGGATAACGAAAAAGGAGATCACAGCTGTCAAAATAAAAGAAAAAATTTCCTACCCAGAGGCACGGCGTGTTGTTTTGGCACGCACGCCGGTCTCTGGTAAGAGTTATGCTAGTGCCACCCGCAAGAGCACATCGGATAAGTGTATCCAATGTGACTCTAAAAAAGATATCAGCTCGGATTCATCCACACCTACTAAACCAGAGGTAATTGCTCCATCCAAAAACAATTCACCCCCTAGAACGAAGGTGATTGCTAAGCCAATTAGCAAATCACCACCTCCGGTTAAAAAAAATTAATTCAAAGGACAGAGAGCGATTCGCCGAGAAAACCAAAGAGCCGAAGGGCTCGTCAAAGGGATCTTAGACCACATTTAACTAGGATCCCTAAAAAAATCCAGAGACTTCCACCGAAAAATAGAGACGATACTTTGACCGGTGATTGTTCCGAAGATGATGAAGATCTCATGGATATTCAATCGGGCCTTCGACTTCTAGCTCCAGAGGAGGAGCGAGTGCGGCACAATAATGACCTCCTTCATTTCCTGGAACTGCCGTGGTTTGAGGACTAGACTCGATGATCTCAAATCCATCATATCCACGTACCAGCCCGCATGTGTTGCTCTCCAGGAGACTTTTCTGAAGTGCACCATGACAATGCGAGTACGTGGTTATAATTGTGTACGACGGGATGTCGATGGCGACACATCTCCAAACGGAGGTGTATGCCTTTTTACGTCCCATCTGTATCCCAGTCATATCGTCACACTGCACACATCGTTACAGGCTGTGGCTGTACGGATTCACCTCCATTCTTTAGTCACAGTCTGTTGTGTTTATCTACCACCCAACGATGTTGTGCCACAAGTGGATTTGAATCATTTAGTCAGTCAATTGCCAGCTCCATTTATTTTGCTCGGTGACTTTAATGGACACAGCCCTCTGTGGGGGCATGATGATACAAACTCTCGTGGGCGACAGATTGAACAGTTGATCTCGGATCAATGTCTCTGTCTGCTCAACAACGACGAGAAAACTTATTTCCATGCACCCACGAGGACATTTCACTCCCTCGATCTAGCCATCTGTTCGCCAACTCTGCTACCGATGTTGAATTTCGAGGTTGCAAACGATCTGCACAACAGCGATCATTTCCCTCTCCTAGTCTCGCATGTTAATGGTGCGGGGACACGTTTTCGTCCCCCCACTTATCATTTTCATCGCGCAGACTGGGATAAATTCACACGGTTAGCGATTATCTCAGGCACAATGGTTCAGAACAGGGCAGTTGATGCAGCAGTCTTCAATGTCACTGAAGCTATTCGGAATGCTGCTGATGCAGCCATTCCCAAAACATCCAATTCCCCTCGAAAGCTGTGCAAACCATGGTGGAACGCTTCCTGCCAAAAAGCCAAAAAGGAACAAAGGAGGGCGTGGGGTATTTTCAGGAGGTACCCCACCACTGATAATCTCATAGCGTTCAAACGTGCGAAAGCGTTAGCTCGTCGAATACGTCGTCAATGCCAGAGAGAATCTTGGATCAAGTATGTGTCTTCAATCACATCGTCAACTACCAGCCCACAGTTATGGAGAAAGGTCAAAGCAGCGAATGGCCTTTATCGGGACTTTTCTATTCCGATATTGGAAACATCGACTGCAATTTACTCATCGCCTGTTGATGTGGTCAACGTGATTGGCCAAACATTTGCTAGTGTGTCCAGCTCCGATTCATATAGCCCTGCATTCCAGGCGACTAAGACTCGTTTAGAGCGGACACCTATCAACTTCAGGTGCCGACAACCTTTACCATATAACTGTGACTTTGACATGTTTGATTTGAAGAGAGCCTTATCATCGGCCCACAATACTAGTCCAGGTCCTGATGGAATTTCCTATGAATTGCTTCGCCATTTGAACGAGGATTCACTAGTAAGTCTCCTTTACCTATTCAACCGAATATGGAGGGAGCAGGTGTATCCTACTCAATGGCAAGAAGCCATAGTGATCCCCATTTTAAGACCTGGAAAAGATCCTAAGAACCCTCTCAGCTATCGACCGATAGCACTCACGAGCTGCCTTTGTAAGACACTGGAACGTATGGTCAACGCTCGTTTCGTTTATGAGTTAGAAAAGAACAAATGCATTCCTCTGTTTCAGAGTGGCTTCCGTAAAGGAAGGTCCACTCTCGATAACATCATTCAGCTGGAAAGCAAAATTAGAAACGCTTTTGTCCGGAGGAATCATCTTGTTTCTATTTTCTTTGATATCGAGAAGGCATATGACCGTACTTGGCGCTATGGGATACTCCGCACTCTTTTTCACTTTGGTCTTCGTGAAATTTACCTATTTTCATTCAAAAGTTTTTAAATGCCCGCACTTTTAAGTGTTCGTTTGGGTGAACACTTCTCTGCTTTTTTTTGCAAGATGAGGGAGTTCCTCAGGGGGCATTCTGAGTGTCACCCTTTTTATTTGTCATATTTCACCCATCTTAAATGTTTTTATCGCCCTCTATACAGGCTTCTCGTTTTATGTCGACGACTTGCAGATCAGTTGTGAAGGCTCAGATATGCGTGATTGAACGACAGTTGCAAACTGCCGTCAACAACATTTTAAAATGGTGCGACACCAACGGTCATAGTATTTCTGCGAGCAAGAGTTGCTGCGTGCACTTTGCCGCAAACGGGGTATTCATCCCGACCCCGAAATACGCATCCGTGATGTACAAATTCCCGTGGTTCCCGACGTACGATTCCTCGCGAGTAATTTTCGACCGCCGGCTCACTTTCCTTCCGCATATTTTACATTTGCGGAAGAGGTGTGAAAAGTCTTTAAACCTCTTGAAGGTGTTGTCAAACACCTTTGGGGGGGCGGATAAACATCATTACTCCGAGTGTATCAGGCAATCGTACTGTCTCGCATCGACTACGGATGTGTTGCATACGGATCAGCGTGCAACTCTACTCTGCAAAAACTTGACCCCGTCCACCATATGGCACTGAGAATCTGCTCGGGGGCGTTTCGCATCACCGGTGCATAGTCTCTATTTTAAAACCTGTCATCAGCTTCCTCTAGATCTTCGACGGAGGAAGCTGTCTCTTGCGTTTTATTTTAAGATCTTGTCGTATGTGTCAATGCATCCTCTGCAGAATGTGTATATGAAAAGAGCATGAAGAGATTTATGATGCACGGCCGTCTAACATCCGGCCGTTTATGGATAGGATGAAGCTTCATATTTTACTGAACTCGAAATTCCTAACGTGCGTGTCCAGCAAAGGAACCATTTCCTATTCCAACCTTTTTTTGAATACGCCACGGTTCCATTATATCAACCCAACCCTTGCCACTTACAGTAAATCCACTTTAGCGCCTTCGTCTTTCAACGCGTCTTCGCCTACCACCGCAGTCAACATTTTTATTCGGCCATCTACACTGATGGTTCTCTTTCGTGCAGATTACGTTGGCTGTGGAGTCGTGATTGAAGGTATTATGCACGGTTATAGGCTCGACACTCTTGCAGCATTTTCACTGCCGATGTCGCCATTTACCGTGCACTTCTAATCGACTCCACTATGCCCCGTAAATACGATCTATACTGACAGCATGAGGTTCGAATGCGCTTGAAAACTACACGATCGCTGCCATCCAGTGGTATGTACAATGGTGCGACATTACGAGTGGACTCTACAGCAAGGGTTTCGATATCGTGTTTTGCTGGCTACCAAGTCACGTAGGAATCATAGGCAACGAGCAAGCGGACAGCGCGGCAAAGTCGGCGACGACGCATCTGCCGCTAGCTGTTCCGCTATCGGATATGAAGCGCGTCATCATGCATCATATTTTTAAGATCTGGGAAGAGGAATCATGGAGTCAGCAGTTGGATAACAAACTGCACTCTGTGAAACCTTGTCATAGGAGCATGGCCTGTGATGCCAATGCGAAGAACTGATGTCAAATTGACTCGTCTTCGCATTGGCCATACTCTCTCGCACGACACAGGCATTTGTTGTTTGGAGAACGTGCTACCTGAATGTCCTTCATGCCATGTCTCTTACACTGTTCATCACATTTTAATAGATTGTCCTGTTTTTAATAATTATCGCATCACCTTTTTTAATTCATCACATTTAACTTTACCTGACTTGGTGGGAGAAATACCCCACCAAAATATATTTGCTTTTAAAAGAAAATTGGTTTTTATATTTAATTTGACTTTTTAAAATGTTTTAACTTTACCTTTATTTTATATATGTGCATGCGGCATGCACATTTATCAAATTTCCGTTTATGTAATTTTATTTTTCATATATTTTTTTACATGGTTTTATACTCTTTAAACAAACGTTTTGCGCAGTATAGCCAGGTTTGGCTCTTCCAAAAAAAACCTTGAATACGCCACCCTTGTTCCAACCATTCGTTGATTTGCTTGTTGACATCTTGATTCTCAGAAAATGTAAGCGGCGTGCAGATTAGTAAACCGGTATGTCGTCTTTCAAGACAATCTTCATGGACAGTCACACTTGTCGTTTTCGGTCTTCTTTGGCTCATAGTTGGAGATTAATTCAAACAGTTCTCTTCGTATTTGTGGATTGGTAACATGTTGAACTACAATTTCGTCTTCCACACTTCTGTTTCAAATTTTCATTTGCCGGAAACAATTGTTATCCTCATGTTTTCGGAACTGAACACTTTCTTTATAGAAGCAGACAGAGGCTTGCATCCAGTATATCTGAACCTATTATTGCTTGAAATTCCAAATTCGGCGTAGGTACGACATGCCACGTCAGAAAATATTGTTCTCCATCTAGTTCAATGTACTTTCTCTGGGACCCTTTTTGACTATCGTGTACTGGCCCAGTCCGTAGGAATCATAGGCAACGAGCAAGCGGACAGTTTTGACGGTTCGACGATTCGCATTGCCGCTACATCTTCCGAATGAGCGAAACTGAACTCATCGCATCAATGAAGCTCTGGCAATAATCTTGTTCCCCAGTTGGTTAACAAACTCACTCTTAATTCTTTCTCATAGAGGGTTCGTGAGCAGATTTGGATTGATGAGTCTGTTGAAATTAATTTTCGAACATTTGGCCATACGCTTCGTACAATCCACGGCATTTGACCTGTCCTTTACAACGTAGCTACAGGTTAGTCGTTTATTTTCCTGTTAGGAGGTTTAATCGTTGTCCCGTTTTTTCTCACGCCTATTACATTCCACCTTGGAGATACTCTGTTTTTGAAAGTAAGTATCGACTTGGTGGGGATCCGCTGGCTTCTATTTCCTTTTAAATGAGTTGTAAAATTTCGGTCTTAATGTTCTTTGACACTTTCAAATGTTTTAAATTTTCCGCTATCTTTTATATATGTGCATGCAGGCAGACCATTCATCTAAAAAGTGTTCCTTAAACTCGTATTTTGCACTCTTCTGTATTTTTAACGGCTTTAAATAGTTCTCGCAGCTGGTCGAAAGTTTCTACATTTAAACCGAAAATCCATTCCATCGAAGTACGTTTGTATTTCGTAGAAAAAGTTTGCCAAGTTCGTTCATTAGATTTTCGGTGAGAAATAAAGAGTTGACGAAGTTTCTCCGGGGATAACTTAAATCTTTTAGCAGTAACCTCTAAGCGTGCCCTCAGGGTGCTCACATTCTTTAGGTGAGTACGGGTTTCACGTAAAGGTGCCCTAGTGATCTTTTCCTTTTCCCTAGGGGTTTACTGTCTTTGGTAAACACGGGCTTCACGAACCCGGGAACCCTAGTGATCCTTTCTATTTTCGGCTCTCTTTCTTGCCATTCCAAATTCCCTTTTCATTTCACGTCCAGACCACAGACCCACATTGGACACTGAAATTTATTCCAACTTCCTTTTTTTTTCTGGTAAAAATTTTGATATTTTTTACTACCGTATTATGGCGTATATTTTATATTACGTTCTTTTCATTTGATTTTCTAAAATTTCTTTCCATATTTTGATTTTGTTGCTTCTTTCATGTTCGATTATTGATTTTTTGTTGCTTCTTTTATCTCGCATTGGTGTGTAATTCGGTAGTTCTTCCTTGCTGAAAAACTGGCTTAATACTGTACTTTCAGTCAACAATTTCTTAAGCTTTTTTCGAATGCTTCCATTTGGGGTTGCTCGAACCTAAATGGGTTGTCTTTCCTTGTTAGGTCATTCAATGGTTTCGCTATTTGAGAGTACGCTGGAATAAATTTGCGAAAAAAACCGGTGAGTCCTAAAATTCCAAACAGCTCTGGACTTGTTTGACTGTTGTTGGTACCGGAAACTTCTTGATGGCTATTGTTTTTTCAATTGAAGGACGTATTGTCCCATTTTTCGACGTTTTTAAAAAGCCCAAAAATTCCACTTTTCTTCTTAGAATTGACATTCTTTAAACTTCATTTCTAAGCCATACTTTTTAAACCTCTAATACTTCCCTGTTTTTCTAAACCTTCTTTCTCATCTTTAGCAGGAATTATCAAATCATCCATGTAAATTATTACAACGCCTTTTCCGCATGAGCTCTCTGAAGATACTATACACATATCTTTGAAATACGCTGGGGCTGGTGCTTTAGACCGAAAGGTACTTTATTAAATTCGAATTGTCCGTCTGGAACAACGAAGGAAGTGAGGCGCTTCCAGCAATCTTCATTAACGTCAACATGGAAAATCCATTTTTTAAATCTAACGTTGTGTACAAAAAAAAAAAAAAATTTGGCTTCCCTGTAGTCTATTTAATACATCCTCTATCAACGGCAATGGAAAACGATTTTGATAATTTCCGGTTTCTGTAATCTACATACAACCGGGTGGTACCATCTTTCTTCTTAACTATTACAATTGGACTCGCATATTCAGATGAGCTTGGTCTTACGATCCCTTGTTCTAACCCCCTCAGGGGCTCACCTTCTTTAGGTGAGTACGGGTTTCACGCTCCCGAGGTGCCCTAGTGATCTTTTCCTTCTCCCTAGGGGTTTACTGTCTTTGGTAAACACGGGCTTCACGAACCCGGGGAACCCTAGTGAACCTTCTCTATTTTCGGCCCTTTTTCTTGCCATTCCAATTTCCCTTTTCTTCTTTTCCACCTCAGGGGCTCACTTTCGGGTGAGTACGGGAGGCCACGTCCCCGAGGTACCCGAGTGAATTTTGAAAAGAAAAAAAACCCAAAAAAATATTTGCTTGGTTAGTGTTTCAGTTACAGGTCAATATTTAACGTTATATTTAGTTCAGTTAGGGGTTGTTTTGTGGTTAATTTTATTTTGGATATTTTGAGTTTAATTATTTCTACTATTTTAATTTTGGTTTATTTCTTTGGGGTATTTAAAAAAAAATTTTTTGTTTTAAATTACGTAATGTTAAGACTGGTTTTTTAGTCTGACCCGCATGTTTGCCGTGTGCGGCGACCCGTACCGGGGAAAGTGGAGTCTGGGGTTCCTGTTGCGTGCCCTTTGGCCCATGCTTCTCCGTAGACGGGAGGCAGGAGTGAGCCCGCTCCTGTCAATCGGCTGGTGATTAGTTCTGCGGATTCCAATACGGGTTCTTTTGGAATACCAAAGACGGTTGCTTTAGGGTTAGTATTGCAGTTAGGGGTGCCCTGGGTGAACTGGCGGATCACATCCCGAACCTGTACTACTATACTCCAGTACCACCTCTGAGGTAAGTGCCGTGCCTGACGCATGTCAGATGACCGGCGGGCTGCCTCCCCTTGTTGGGCTCCATGGTGGGTGGAGGCGTACTGGAATGAACAAAAAAAACACTCATGGAACCCAGCAGTAACTCTCCTTCATTGGAGCAACGTAACGTGAATTTTCAAATTCGTTTCGTTTTTTTATACTAAAAACTCCTGACACTTTTACAAATGTTTCACCTTTCCTAATTGAGAAAGCTATAACTGGCGCTATAGGGGAAGTCAAGTCGATTCGTAAGATGCGCTCTGGGGACTTGTTCCTCGAAGTGTCATCTTCGAATCAAGCGACAGCCCTTATAAAACTACAAAAAGCTTGCTCATTTAGACCTTACCGTGGCTCCTCATAGTAATTTAAATTTTTCGCGTGGCGTAATTTCGCCAGCGGATTTCTTAAACGTGTCGACTGAGGAAATAAAAGAAAACATGAAGGCCCAAAAAGTCTGTGATGTCAGGCGTATCACGATTAGGCGGGATGGACAGGTGCTGAACACAAAGCACCTCATCCTGACCTTTTCTACACCTGACCTCCCACAGACCGTTAAAATGGCCTACATCCGATGCCCAGTTCGACCGTACATCCCAAATCCGCTGCGCTGCTTTCAGTGCCAACGATACGGCCACTCAAAGAACGTCTGTCGGGGCCAGCCTACCTGCCCTCGTTGCGGGGAATCGGGCCACGACAGCGCAGATTGTAAAAAGAAGGAGCAGTGTTTAAACTGTAAAGGTGAGCATCCGGCGTATTCACGCTCCTGTCCGACTTGGATAACGAAAAGGAAATAACATCTGTCAAAATAAAAGAAAAAATTTCCTACCCAGAGGCACGGCGTGTTGTTTTGTCACGCACGCCGGTCTCTGGTAAGAGTTATGCTAGTGCCACCCGCAAGAGCACATCGGATAAGTGTATCCAATGTGACTCTAAAAAGATAACAGCTCGGTTTCATCCACACCCACTGCACCGGAGGTAATTGCTTTCCATCTAAACACATTTCACCCCCTAGAACGAAGGTGATTGCTACGCCAATTAGCAAATCACCACCTCCGGCGAAAAAAATAATTCAAAGGACAGAGAGCGATTCGCCGAGAAAACCAAAGAGCCGAAGGGCTCGTCAACGGGATCTAAAACCCCATTTAACTAGGATCCCCAAAAATTATCCAGAGACTTCCACCGAAAAATAGAAGAAGATACATTGACCGGAGATTGCTCCGAAGATGATGAAGATCTCATGGATATTCAATCGGGCCCTTCGACTTCTAGCTCCAGAGGAGGAGCGAGTGCGGCACATTAATGACCTCCTTCATTTCCTGGAACTGCCGTGGTTTGAGGACAAGACTCGATGATCTCAAATCCATCATATCCGCGTACCAGCCCGCATGCGTTGCTCTTCAGGAGACATTTCTGAAGAGTCCCATGACAATGCAAGTGCGTGGTTATAATTGTGTACGACGGGATGTAGATGGCGAAACATCTCCAACCGGAGGTGTATGCCTCTTCACATCTATCTGTATCCCAGTACTGTCGTCACACTGCACACATCGTTACAGGCTGTGGCTGTACGGATTCACATCCATTCTTTAGTCACAGTCTGCTGTGTTTATCTACCACCTAACGATGTTGTGCCACAAGTGGATTTGAATCAATTAGTCAGCCAATTGCCAGCTCCTTTTATTTTGCTCGGTGACTTTAATGGACACAGCCCTCTGTGGGGGCATGATGATACAAACTCGTGGGCGACAGATTGAACAGTTGATCTCGGATCACTGTCTCTGTCTGCTCAACAACGACGAGAAAACTTATTTCCATGCACCCACGAGGACATTTCACTCCCTCGATCTAGCCATCTGTTCGCCAACTCTGCTACCGATGTTGAATTTCGAGGTTGCAAACGATCTGCACAACAGCGATCATTTCCCTCTCCTAGTCTCGCATGTTAATGGTGCGGGGACACGTTTTCGTCCCCCCACTTATCATTTTCATCGCGCAGACTGGGATAAATTCACACGGTTAGCGATTATCTCAGGCACAATGGTTCAGAACAGGGCAGTTGATGAAGCAGTTTCAATGTCACTGAAGCTATTCGGAATGCTGCTGATGCAGCCATTCCCAAAACATCCAATTCCCCTCGAAAGCTGTGCAAACCATGGTGGAACGCTTCCTGCCAAAAGCCAAAAAGGAACAAAGGAGGGCGTGGGGTATTTTCAGGAGGTACCCCACCACTGATAATCTCATAGCGTTCAAACGTGCGAAAGCGTTAGCTCGTCGAATACGTCGTCAATGCCAGAGAGAATCTTGGATCCAGTATGTGTCTTCAATCACATCGTCAACTACCAGCCAACAGTTATGGAGAAAGGTCAAAGCAGCGAATGGCCTTTATCGGGATTTTAACATTCCGATATTGGAAACTTCTACTGCTTTGTATTCGTCACCTTTAGATGTGGCCAACTTGATTGGCAAAACATTTGCTAGTGTGTCCAGCTCCGATTCATATAGCCCTGCATTCCAGGCGACTAAGAATCGTTTAGAGCGGACACCTATCAACTTCAGGTGCCGACAACCTTTACCATATAACTGTGACTTTGACATGTTTGAATTGAAGAGAGCCTTATCATCGGCCCACAATACTAGTCCAGGTCCTGATGGAATATCCTATGTATTGCTTCGCCATTTGAGCGAGGATTCACTAGTAAGTCTCCTTTACCTATTCAACCGAATATGGAGGGAGCAGGTGTATCCTACTCAATGGCAAGAAGCCATAGTGATCCCCATTTTAAAACCTGGAAAAGATCCTAAGAACCCTCTCAGCTATCGACCGATAGCACTCACGAGCTGCCTTTGTAAGACACTGAACGTATGGTCAATGCCCGTCTCGTTTACCAGTTAGAAAAGAACAAATGCATTCCTCTGTTTCAGAGTGGCTTCCGTAAAGGAAGGTCCACTCTCGATAACATCATTCAGCTGGAAAGCAAAATTAGAAACGCTTTTGTCCGGAGGAATCATTTAGTTTCTATCTTTTTCGATATCGAGAAGGCATATGATCGTACTTGGCGCTATGGGATACTTCGCACTTTATTTAATTTTGGTCTTCAGAGGCAATTTGCCTACTTTTATTAAAAGTTTTTAAATCTTCGTACTTTTAGAGTGAGACTGGGTGGCACTCTCTCTGCTCCTTTTACCCAAGCTGAGGGAGTTCCTCAGGGAGTATTTTGAGTGTCACCCTTTTATTTGTCATATTTCATCCATCTTAAATGTATTTTATCGCCCTCTATACAGGCTTCACTATACGTGGACGATCTACAGATCAGTTGTGAAGGTTCGACATGCGCATGATTGAACGACAGTTGCAAACTGCCGTCAACAACATTTTAAAATGGTGCGACACCAACGGTCATAGTATTTCGGCGAGCAAGAGTTGCTGCGTGCACTTTTGCCGCAAACGGGGTATTCATCCCGACCCCGAAATACGCATCCGTGATATACAAATTCCCGTAGTTCCCGACGTACGATTCCTCGGAGTAATTTTCGACCGCCGGCTCACTTTCCTTCCGCATATTTTACATTTGCGGAAGAGGTGTGAAAAGTCTTTAAACCTCTTGAAGGTGTTGTCAAACACCTCTTGGGGGGCGGATCGAACATCATTACTCCGAGTGTATCAGGCAATCGTACTCTCTCGCATCGACTACGGATGTGTTGCATACGGATCAGCGTGCAACTCTACTCTGAAAAACTTGACCCCGTCCACCATATGGCACTGAGAATCTGCTCGGGTGCGTTTCGCACATCACCGGTGCAGAGTCTCTATGTTAACTGTCATCAGCTTCCTCTAGATCTTCGACGGAGGAAGCTGTCTCTTGCGTTTTATTTTAAGATCTTGTCCGTGCCTTCACATCCTCTGCAGAATGTGTATATGAGTACCAGCATGAAGAGACTTTATGATGCACGGCCGTCTAACATCCGGCCGTTTATGGATAGGATGAAGCTTCATATTTCTGAACTCGACCTACCTAACGTGCGTATCCAGCAAAGGAACCTTTTCCTATTCCAACCTTGAATACGCCACGGTTCCATTATATCAACCCTTTTGCCACTTACAGTAAATCCACTGTAGCGCCTGTCGTCTTTCAACGCGTCTTCGCCTACCACCGCAGTCAGTATAGTCGTTATTCGGCCATCTACACTGATGGTTCGAAACGTGCAGATTACGTTGGCTGTGGAGTCGTGATTGAAGATATTATGCACGGTTATAGGCTCGACACTTCTTGCAGCATTTTCACTGCCGAAGCTGTCGCCATTTACCGTGCACTTCAATTAATCGACTCCACTATGCCCCGTAAATACTGCATCTATACTGACAGCATGAGTGTACTCGAAGCGCTTGAAAACTACCACGATCGCTGCCATCCAGTGGTATGTACAATACTCGACATTACGAGTCGACTCTACAGCAAGGGTTTCGATATCGTGTTTTGCTGGCTACCAAGTCACGTAGGAATCATAGGCAACGAGCAAGCGGACAGCGCGGCAAAGTCGGCGACGACGCATCTGCCGCTAGCTGTTCCGCTATCGGATATGAAGCGCGTCATCATGCATCATATTTTTAAGATCTGGCAGGAATCATGGAGTCAGCAGTTGGATAACAAACTGCACTCTGTGAAACCTGTCATAGGAGCATGGCCTGTGATGCCAATGCGAAGAACTGATGTCAAATTGACTCGTCTTCGCATTGGCCATACTCGCTTCACACACAGGCATTTGTTGTTTGGAGAACGTGCTCCTGAATGTCCTTCATGCCATGTCTCTTACACTATTCATCACATTTTAATAGATTGTCCTGTTTTTAATAATTATCGCATCACGTTTTTTCATACATTCATCTATTTTAACTTATCCTGACTTGGTGGGGAATCTCCCCACCAAAATCTATTTGCTTTTATAAAGAAAATTGGATTTTTATATTTAATTTGACTTTTTAAAATGTTTTAACTTTAACTTTATTTTTTTATATTTGCATATGCACATTTAATTATTTTTATGTCCTTGTATTTTTATGTGTATTTTTACTTTTTATAATTTTTAACAAACGTGTGGCGCAGTATAGCCAATTTTGGCTCTTGCGCCATTTTTTTTTTGCCATGTCAAATTGACTCGTCTTCGCATATATGTCCTTCATGCCATGTCTCTTACACTGTTCATCACATTTTAATACATTGTCCTGTTTTTAATAATTATCGCAGGCATGCACATATATAATAATTATTTTTATGTAATTATATTTTTCATGTGTATTTTTACATGATTTTATTCTTTTAACAAACGTGTGGCGCAGTATAGCCAAATTTGGCTCTTGCGCCATTAAACCCTACACTCACTCACTCACTCACTTGAAATACGTTGTAAAAACTGTGGGAGTGTTTGTACTTTTTCAAGCTGTGAAAACACTGGGAATAAAAATAATGCTCCAGAAATTAACAGAAGATCTATTTTAGCAATGAGATGCATAGGCCAAGGTTTAGAGTCATTAAAAACCTTTTGTGCTGTAATGAGTCTTCCTAATCCTGTTGAACAAAAATCATATGATGTTATTAATAATAAACGTTCACGTGTTATGAAGGAAGTCGCTGAAGAAAGCATGAAAAGGGCAGCTGTCGAAGAAAATTCTTCGTCACTTGATAACCTTTTAACGGTAAGTGGTGATGGTACCTGGAAAACAAGAGGACATTCATCGTTGATTGGAGTATGTACTGTAATAGGGGCCGAAAGAGGTAAGGTTTTGGATAGGGAAGTGTTGTCCTCATTTTGCAAAGGATGCGACAGTTATAATTTGAGGTAAAGTTTGGTATCAAGTACAATAAATGGCAAAGAGCGCATAAGCTTTCATGTAGAAAAAATTATTCTGGCTCTGCTGGTAAAATGTAGGTTGACGGGATGTTGAGGATTTTTAATCGATCAGAAAAGCTTCACAACCTGAAATATTCGAACTACATAGGAGATGGCGACACAAAAACATTCAATGCCCTTTCTGAAAACAAGTCATACGGCGATGACCATCTTATTCAGAAAATAGAATGTGTAGGCCATGTGCAAAAGAGAATGGGTACAAGACTTAGGAATCTTAAATTAGTATATAGTAAAAAGAAATTATCTGATGGTAAAACTATTGGCGGTAAAGGTAGGTTAACTGATAGTTTAATTGATAAACTTGCGCATTACTATGGTAATGCTATTCGATGCAATTCTACTAGTGTAAAGGAAATGCGGAAAGCCATTTGGGCTGTTTGGGGTCATTCTTGCAGCACTGATGATGAACCGATGCACTGGTTTTGTCCTACAAATCCAAATACATGGTGTAAGTATAATGCCGCAATTAATAATAATTTACAAAATTATAAACACAAACCCTCAGTTGCTAAAGCTGTTCGAGATGTAATTAAGCCTGTATTTGCAGACTTATCTCATCCGGCACTCCTGAAGAAATGTTTAGGAGGTAAGACACAGAATCCTAATGAAAGTTTAAATTCATTAATTTGGAAATTTTGTCCTAAGACGATTGGTTCTAGTCTTCAGATTGCAGAGATTGCTGCAAATCTAGCAACCAGTGTTTTTAATGATGGAAATCAAATACTTATTTCTATTTTAGAGAAATTTGGCTTGAAAATTAACAGAAATGTTTGTGTGTCCCTGGCTGAACGTGACAATCGTCGAATCTTTACGTCACGACAGAGGCGCTTAGAGTCATCTTTTGAAGCTCGCAGAGCCAAGAAAATTAAAAAGAGTAAAGAAATTGAGCTGTTTCAGAAACAGGAAGGTATATCTTACAATCCTGGAGCATTTTAGAGTGTAAGTTTTAAGATTTATTTTCTCAAATTCAATTTTAAAACTTTAAAGCCCTTTTTCTGAGTTTGTGTTTTTTTCAATTACGCGCATTGCGTTTCAAAAACTATCATACTTTGATGCATAAAACTTTACAGAATTATAAATTCTATCATAATCTTCAAATATAGTATTATAAATTTTTAATTTTTTGAAATATTTCAACAAAAATTGAATTTTTTAAAAATAAAAAAATGTATTTTTTAATTTTTAAAAATATTATTTTTTATTTTATTTATATAAGATAAGCTAGCATGTAATAAGGATATATTTGACTTTATAAATCAACTTATTGCTAGTAATTAGAATGATTATTGCAGAAAATATCATGCGCGTCGTAAAACTTACTATTTGTTTCTTACAAAAAATTTTCTTATTTTTATGTGCTTATTATTTTTAAAATTATGATTATATTTTAGATATTTTATACTTTTTTGAAACTTTATTCCTTTATAAAAAATGTGTGAAAGAATCAAATTATTTCATTTTAATCTCAAAGAATTATTTGTAGTCGAAAATTGTTTGTATTTTGTGCTCTCGAAACATTGTTAACACCCTTGTGACCCCTTAAGGAGATCAGGAAAAGGATGGTAAGTGAGCTTCGGACTGTACCCCCATGGCTCGACCCAGACTGTACTGACCATACTATCATCTCAAAGGAAACTGAACCAACCCTAGATAACTCAAAACCTAATGATAAGAAGAAACCTAGAAAACGCAAAAATAAAAAACAAGATTCGGAGGGCTTTGCCTTTCCCACTAAATCTTCTAGACCTACCACCCCAACGCCAGTACTTGAACCCATTCCAACTCAAAATAATTTTGAAAATTTAGAATAGGAACCTGAACCAATGATTGATTCTATTCAAGAAAATGTTTCTCCCATAATGAAGCCCTCTTACCCTATTACCCTGAAAACCGATAAAAACTACAGAGACCAATTAAAGAAAATTAGTGAAAACTTCCCTAATATCTCCATTAAAAGAGCAGGAGATTACATCAAGCTTTTTCCGAAAACGGAAGAAGAAAAAGGAAATCTTACCAAATTTCTAGAATTAGATAAAAACTACCAATTTTATGTAACCCAGGCTAAGTTAAATAAACCACTTAAAGTAGTTTTAAAAGGTCTCCCGCGCGTTACTTTGCCGGAAGACATTCAAATTGATCTTGAAGCTCTTGGCTACACTATTATTAGTTGTAGTCAATTAATTTCCAAGCGTACTAAGCTAGAACTCCCTTTTTTCCTAGTAACGCTTCCCCTTAATGACAAAAGCTCTACCATTTTTGACCTCACCCACTTAGGATATTTACAAATCAGAGTAGAAGGCTACTCAATAAATGGAGTTACCCAATGTTACAAATGTAACAACTTTTTTCACACTGCAGCAAACTACTTCATGAAACCTCGTTGCCTCAAATGTGGAAAAGAACATACCACTAAAGAATGTGACATAAATTCCCGTCTAGAAAATCCCTATTGCATTAATTGTCTACAATATGGGCACTCTGCCTGCTATACTAAATGCCCAAAATTCCCTAAACCCAGAAAAGGAGCCCCAATTCTAAATAGAAATAAACAAAATACAAATTTTAATAACAGTAAAGTTGTTGAGGGTTTGTCCTTCGCCAACGTCCTTTCAGGAAATACCCCTGTCATTAATCTGCCCAAATTGAAAGTAATTCCCAGGAAAATCAAAGCACCTCCCAATCTCATAAAAATACGGAAAATAATGTAAATGAAACCCAAAATATAATGGACCTTTTCAAAATAATAGTTAACATCGTTAAACAATTTCCAAAGCTAATTCAAATTCTTCCAGCACTCAAAGCAACTGAAGATATGAAAGAACAAACGTTTCTTATTCTAACAGCTATTATGGATCAATCAGATTAAATTAAATTTTTCTCTAAATCCAATTTATTAATCCTATTCCAAATTTTTCACGTTTTTTCTTTTTAATGCCATTATTTTAATTTATCACAGTCTGTTTTTCATCTTAAATTCAATAGAGTTATTTTTCCTTACTGGGTCAGTCAATCTTAAAGTCCACAGCTCACAAACCAATAGCAATGTAACCGCCGAAATCGTAGCCATCACCCCATTGGTTCTTGCCTCCGAAGCCACACCTCCTACCCACCGAACAACGACCACATCGCAATTGAACCTCAGTGCAAGATAAGAGGCAGAGTGAAGGGACCACTTCACAGCCCTCTCTTTGAAGTCAAAAAGTCGAAAAAGTCAGGAATTTAGGCGATTAAATTAAAATATTGTGAGGTCTATTAAATGAAGGATTAATATCATATTTTTCTATTCGAGCAATTGCTCGGTTAGTATGATTATCTATATTATTAAAAAATTTAGTTGCTATTTTTTTGAAAAAACATTTTAAAGTTTTAAGTTTGAGAGCGAATCTTATATCTTCGTTTCTGACATACCACGGAGAGTCCGTGATAATTTTAATAATTTTATTTTGCGCTGATTCCAGCATCTTGATATTAGAATAGGCTGCGTGGCCCCAGATTGGACTTGCATATTGGAGAATTTGTCTGAGAACGAGTTTATAAATAAGCATTTTATTTCTTAAGGATAAACATGATTTCCGTGCAATTAAGGGAAAAACTTTAGCGACGGAAATATTGAATTTTCTACGTATTTGTATAATGTGTTTAAAAGTGAGTCTTTTATCTAGGATTACTCCTAGGTATTTGGTCCCCTCAGGGGGCTCACCTTCTTTAGGTGAGTACGGGTTTCACGCTCCCGAGGTGCCCTAGTGATCTTTTCCTTCTCCCTAGGGGTTTACTGTCTTTGGTAAACACGGGCTTCACGAACCCGGGGAACCCTAGTGATCCTTCTCTATTTTCGGCCCTCTTTCTTGCCATTCCAGTTTCCCTTTTCTTCTTTTTACGTCCAGACCACAGATCTACATTCAACAATATACTTTGTTCCATCTTTGTTTTTTTCTGGTAAAAAACTTGATATTTTTTACTACCGTTTTATGGTTTCCATTTTTTACTATGTTCTTTTTTCATTTTATTTTCTTATATTTCTTTCCATATTTTGATTTTGTTGCTTCTTTAATATTCGATTCTTGCTTTTTTGTGTTCAACTTATCATATTTATTTTTCTGCCACGAAGTCCTGTGGCAGACCAGGACTGAGTGGAATGAAGTTGTGTCTGAAGGGTTTTCACTATTGGTATGATGACACAACGGACTGCTCCCTGGGAAAACTGGCACTTGGAGCGGGGTTTTGAACTTTTGAGGACCTTTGGACTAGTGCGGTGGGGTCTTGGAGGAAGCGGTCATGTAGAGGGTACAGGAGAAAAGCTGAGTTTTGCGTCTCAGGCCGCCAGATAGTACAGGAGCCCGGGACAGCCTAACCAGCATGTCCTGGCTGCTCTATCAGCTGATGTATAATCCCGCCTGTCTTGTAGTTCCAGGTGGTGCCTGGATGGGGTCCTGCATTGCAGTGCGGGGGGCTCTCACGAGGCCACTACTGGTTGCTGACTCTAGGACAAGCCCTGCCAAACTGGTCCTCAGAAAATCAAAAGGAATTCTCCTCCTCCTTTCTAAATCAAAAAAAAAAAAAAATTTCAAAATAAGTCAAAATAAGAAAACGTTCAAAACGCATCTTTTAAAACCCCCAACCCACCCTCTCCAACTCACTTAAACATTGAACAGATTTCCTTAAATACACGATTCCTTATTGTTTCTCTTCCAAATAATTTGTCGATAAAATCGCCTTTTGCTATACAAAAGGCTCTAATAGGAATTGGTGGTGAACCGAAATCCGTCAAACGATTGCGTTCCGGGGATCTGCTAATAGAAACTACGTCAGCTTTACAAACTAAGTCCTTTCTTCTTGCAAAATCGTTTCTTAATGGCCCTGTAACTGTATTTCCGCATAAAAGCCTGAATTCCTGTCGTGGTGTTATCTCTGAACCTGACTTGTTGGGCACTTCTGATTCAGAGATACTTGAAGGTTTCTCTGATCAGGGTGTCACTCATGTCAGGAGAATTACAATAAAAAAAGACTCTACAATTGTTCCCACAAAACATTTAATTTTAACATTTAATAGTCCAAAACTACCAAACACGATAAAAGCTGGATATCTCAATTGTAAAATCCGTCCTTATATACCGAACCCTCTGCGCTGTTTCAAATGCCAGAGGTTCGGTCACTCCCAAACTTCCTGCCGCGGCCAATTAACATGCTCTAGATGTGCTTCCGTTGGGCATTCTTCCACGGATTGTACTCTAGAGCCCAAATGTGTTAATTGTACGCAGTCTCATCCTTCCAATTCAAAATTATGCCAAAAATGGAAAATAGAAAAGCAGATCCAAGAAATTAAAATCAATAAAAACATATCTTATTTTGAAGCACGCAGATTAATAGTTCCTCAGTTAACCCAAACATATGCTCAGGCTGCTAGACCTTCAACAATATCCACAGCTACCCAAACAGATCCCACTCTATCAAACATAATCTGTCCACCTTTACAATGCCTAACACCCATATCTTCTAAAAATTCATTACCTGGTACCTCGTCTTCAGTTTCTACCTTCCCCACGACATCTTCCTCTACTCAAGACAATCTACTTCCTTCCCCATCTGGTATACTACCAACAATACAAGTTGAATCTTTATTACAAATACCCATCCCTACTACTACTACAACTACTTCCCCTGGCAATAACCTGAATAATTTAGTTTCACCTTTAGGAACTGAATCCCATTCTCATACCACTCCTGCTACACTTAATTCGTTTTCAACTGAAAACTTTCCTGAGTCTGTCCCTAATGAATCCAATAGTGAACATTCTACAGCAGCTGAAGCCCAACAGATTGTAAAAAGAAAATCAAGAAATAGAAGAAAACGCTCAAAAATACCGAAACCAAATATCGAAATAAAAAGGGTTCCACATAGATCTCGAAATGCAACACCTACAGAAATAACGACTGATGACGAGGATATGATAACTTACGACGTGGAAGAGGAAGAACTTGAGCAAGATCCTTTCATTCTTCCTGAAGGTTATTTACGTGCGTTAACTCCATCCCGATACAGGAACTATAGAGAATAATTTTATACCATGTATTATCTAATCTTGTTTTAAACTAACCTTTGTATTTTTCTATGCTTTTATTTTAAGATATGGTCTGACTTGGTGGGGAATCCCCCACCAAATTTTATTTCTTCAAGTCATTGAATGCGGTTTTAAGTGATTTAAATTTTACATTTTTTTTTCAGTGTAGTGTCATGATTTTTATATAATTTATGAAACATTTTAAATTTCTTAACAAATGTTTGGCGCAGCATAGCCAAAATTGGCTCTTGCGCCATTAAACCCTACACTCACTCACCCTAGGTATTTGGTGCTTTTGGACCAGGGTACGTGCGTGTTGTGTAAATATAATTTTGGTGGTTCTTTTTTAATGTGGTGTGAAAAGAAGATGGCCTCTGTTTTTGCTACATTTAGAGCAATTTTCCAAGCGCTTCACACACAGGCATTTGTTGTTTGGAGAACGCGCTCCTGAATGTCCTTCATGCCATGTCTCTTATACTGTTCATCACATTTTAATAGATTGTCCCATTTTTAATCATTATCGCATGATCTTTTTTCATAAATCTGTTTTAACCTTATCTGACTTGGTGGGGGAATCTCCCCACCAAAATCTATTTGCTTTTATCAGAAGAATTGGATTTTTATATTTAATTTGACTTTTTAAAATGTTTTAACTTTAACTTTATTTTTTATATATGTGCATGCTGGCATGCACATATATAATTATTTTTATGTCCTTGTATTTTTTATGTGTATTTTTACCATGTTTTTATAATTTTAACAAACGTGTGGCGCAGTATAGCCAATTTTGGCTCTTGCGCCATAAAACCCCAAATTCACTCACTCACTCACTCACTCACGCAATTTTCCAAGTAGAGAACCAGTCTTCGAGTGTGGCTATATGTTTGTGTAAAAAGTGAGTAACGAGTTGTAATTCGTTACTTTGTGCCAGGATCGCCGTGTCATCGGCAAACATGCAAATCGTGGATTGGCTGGTTCTAGGGATATCATTTACATATATATTGAATAATATTGGTGAGATGGAACTGCCCTGGGGCGTTCCAGGGTTAATTTTCCTGTTAGTCGAATGGATATTATTAACTTTGACCGCGAAGGATCTGTTAGTAAGGAAAGAAGAAATTAATTTAATTAAGTGGGGAGGGGTGTTAATTTTGATTAATTTGTAGAGTAGCCCCACATGCCATACTCTATCAAACGCTTTCTGAATATCTAGGAAAACAGCTCCGGTTGATTTCCGGTCGCGAAATCCTGTCTTTATATACTCCACCACCCGCAGAAGCTGGTGTGATGTGGAGAGTCCGGCTCGGAAGCCGTGTTGTTGGGGAATTAATATGTCGTTATCGTTGAGATGTTGACAAAGTCTTTTTTGAATAATTTTCTCAGTAATTTTACTGAGAACAGGTAGTAAGGAAATGGGGCGGAAACTATCTGGGAGAGTAGGGTCTTTCCCAGGTTTTTTTTTTAGAATCGGAATAACCGAAGCTGTTTTCCAAATTTTTGGGAAGTATCCCACTGTTAGAATATTATTTATTATATTTGTCAATTGGAAAATGACCGATCTAGTGAAATGTTTGCACATTTTGTTAATAATGCCCTCTCGGCCTGGGGCTTTTTTAATTTTAAAATTGTTAATTATTTGAACTATTTCACAGGGTTTAGTATTAGAAGGTGAATCGTCGAAATTATTTTCGTTGTTGAAGAACCTAGAAACCAGCCTTATGTGATTGTTGTCTTGAGTTGGGTTTGAGATGTTGTTAAGCTGAAATTGGCTTTCTAGCGAGTTCGCTAGTGTTTCAGCTTTTTCCTCGTCTGTGTAGGCGATCCCGGTGTTGCCTTTAAGGGCTGAAATGGGGGATCTCTTCTTCTTAAAGCCTTTGGTCGTGCTCCACAGGGAACCATCGACCGTGTCTAAAGAAGCGAGTTTGTCCTCCCATTGTTTTTGAGTGACTGCTTGTATTTTCCTTTTAATCTTGTTTTGTATTCTATTTAGTGTTGTTTTGTCAGCGGGATTTCTTGAGTATTGATAAGTTTTACGTGCTCTATTTCTATTTTTAAAGAGTGTTCTTAAATCGTTATCAATGTAGTAATTATGATTAGGGTGTATTGGTTTAGATGATTTTTCGTATGCTGTAAGAATTTGATTAGTGAGAGTGGAGACCTGCTCTTCTATTTCCTCTCCCGAGTGTGCTGTGATTGGTTGAAAAGTGGGTGTGTCGGCTAGATGAGAGCGAAACCGTTCCCAGTTAATGGAAACGTTTCTTGTGGGAAAATTAAATTGTATTGATGTTTGAAAGTTTAAAATGATTGGATTGTGGTCTGAGCTAAGCTCCGGCGACGAAACAATATCGGTAATCCAATATATATTTCTTGTCAGAGCGAAGTCAATTGTAGAGGCGGAGTTATAGCCAAATCGTGTGGGTGTGTTGGGAGCAACAATATCTGTGTCCGTGTTATCAATTAAATTTTTAATCTGTTGCCCCCTGGGGTTGATGTCATAGCAACCCCAGTGTGTATGGTGAGCGTTGTAATCTCCGCATAAAATGGAGGAATGCTCGAGTGCGAAAATTTCCTCCAAGTCGTGAATGCACGCGGAGGGTGTGGTGGTGGGTGGGATGTAGATAGAGGCTATGAGTAATGGGTTTTTTCCCGGTGGGGTGAGGACTACGATCGTAGCTTCAACCGTCCCGAGAGTTGGTGTTGGAATGTGGTGATATTTGAGAGAGGATTTGATGAGAATTGCAGTGCCTCCTGATGGAATATTTTGTGTTTGTCTGTCATTTCTGTAGAGCGTGTAGTTGGGCACCCGTATGGATACACCTGGTCTCAAATGCGTTTCTTGGATAATGATGATATCGAGGGAGTGCTTATTTATAAAATCACGTAATTCTGATACGTGATCTCACACCGTTCGCATTCCACGCAGCGATTCTAAGTCCGAAGCGACTAAAAACCATTATGGGGTGTTGAGCTTTTTGCCTTCAGAGGCTAAGACACCGAAAAAGATGTCGAGGCGATCTTTGCTAGTTTTCGCATTTTTAAAGGCCTTCCCTGCATCAATAATGCCTGGAAAGTCCTGAAAAAATTTGCGAAATTCGGCCATTGCCGAAATGAATCCTTGGGGGGAGTTGTTTTCCTCTTTTTTATTCGAATCGGACTTAGAATTGCTATTCTTCGCCGGCTCATTTTTCTCGGTAGGTGCTGCCATCTGTAGGCTGTTGAAAGTGGCATTTGCGTACGAAAGGTTCGCATTTGCCTTTTTTCCAGTGAAGGTTTTTGGGGCGACATTATTTCTGTTTTCGGTTGCTGCTCCTTTTTTGGTTTTGATTTTAGGGAAGGCCGGGCAGCTACGCCAGTTTGCCGTGTGGCCGTCAGCGTCACAATTGATACAATGGGGGTGTTTCCAGGCGTTCTTTAATTGGACACTCCCCTGTTCGATGCTCTTTTGAGCATTTTAGGCATCTGGGCTTAATACAACAATTCACAGAACTGTGATTGAAGTAATTGCAGTTATAACACTGCGTAGCTCCAGGCCTTTTCTTGAACGTATCAAGTACGACTGACATATAGCAGCTCTTGCTAACATCGTATATGTCGGTAGCTCCTTCTACGTGCTTTCTCACTTCCACTAAGAAAATGGGAAGTGGAAATTTAGATTTTCGCTGCGTGAGCTGCGAAACCTTTATTACTGGGACTCCTTGTTCCAGTAAGTCCGCTTTAATCTCCGCCGTGGCTGTTGATTTGGGGAGACCCTTAATTACCACTTTGAGTGGTCTATCAGCGAGAGCGGGGACAGTATAATATTCTTCCCCTTTGGACTTCAACAGGTTAGTTATTTCCCTGTGTTCGCGCGCGTCAGTCGTGGAGGCCATGATTTTGATGTATTTCCCCGTCAACTTATTAGTTGAATTGGGGTACATCCTATTAAGGCCCTTAAGGACCATATTGTAATTGTCCTTATATTTAAGCATAATCGGTTTTATTTTTGGTGGGACGGTTACGTCCTCGTCTATTTTATCCTCATCATTGCCCGTGGTTTCCGATAAATCTTCCACCATTGGGCTTTCGTTCTGGGGGTCGGCAGCATCATCGAGGGCGAGACTGGCGAAACAGTTATTGGTGGGGATGATAGGATCCACCGCGGTTTTTTGCTCCTGTTTCTTCTTTTTCGCAGGATTTTTGGCAGTTTTGTCATTTTTGTTATTTTTATTGTTTTGTACCTTGGGATTTTTCTCAAGGACTAAGGTTGCCGGGAGAATTGGAGATTCTGCCGGTCTTTTATTTTTGTTGCGTAACGAGTTAATCCCGTTCGCCTTTTTGAGTGGTTGCAGCTTTTAACAGGGCAAGGAAAGAGAACTTTCAACTCACCCATTGTTGTTGCATACTCCAGCTCGGTATTGGCCTTTTCTTTAATCAGTGCTGCTAGCTGGTCCGCATCCACTGTATCTTTGTCGAAAGTCTCTATTTCGATTAAGTCCTGGAGGTATTTTATTCTCCGGTCTTTAATTTTGGAAAGCTTTTCCAAATTTTTTATCTGCGCACATTGTGCGTCAGCTGATGAGTTCGCATTAGCTTGGGCGGCTGGATTCTCCATGCCTAAGCAATCTCCGCGAACGGGAGAGGGGTTTTTCTCTCTTCAGTAGCGGGAGGGAGGAGGAAATGACAGATCAGCTGATCTGCGCTGTGACGTAGATGGGCCGAGGAAAAAAGAGGATTTCTCTCTTCTCTTCTGACGTGAGCAGGCAGGGGGGGTAGTTCAAACTTGTTTTGGACGAAACGAAGAGACATCGATTGTTCGTAGCTTTCGTTTCAACAACGAAGGAAGGGAGTAGTGAATTCCTTTTGCTTGAGAATGAATGATGAGGGAAAGGGTTGAACTAGAAGATGTTTTGCAGGGTCGTAGAAGATTGCAGGGTTGATTGGGTGATTCAGGAATCCTGTTGTAATTGCGTTCGCTTGAGAGGAGATGGATGTATTTGAATGAGAGCTGAGATCTGGCTGTGAAAGTTTTCAGCGAGAGTTCTGATTCTTTCGTTCAGAGGTTGAATGTTTGCATCGTTGTGGAGGTATTTTCTCGCAATATAGTGCGGGTAATTTAGAATAATTCTGAGCGCTCTGTTTTGCAGGACTTGAAGTTTGTTTATGTTGGTTTTGGCTGCACATCCCCCGTAGGTCAGTATTGGTTGGAGGTATTGTAAGTAGATTTGCCTTTTGCTATTGCGGGAAAGGTTAGAGTTCTTGTTAAGTAGTGGGAGTAGCATTATCAGTGTTTTTTTGAATTTGCAGGTAATCTTTGAAAGATGGTTCTTGAAGGTGAGTTTGGAGTCTAGGGTAAGACCTAGGTATTCGATGTTTGCAGTCCAAGGGATATTTGTTCGAAAGAGTTTAAGGCATTGCATCGTGTTTCTATACCTGCCTCTCTTGAAAATTATGGCTTGGCTTTTACTAACATTAATTTTTGTCCGCCATTTGGTCAGCCAGACCTGGAGTTTTTTTAAGTATTTTTGAAGATTGATTCTTACTATGTCGGGGCTGCAGGCTTGGGAGATGATTGCGGGGCGTCGTCTGCGAAGAGGCAGATATGAACTGTTGGTGCGGTGGGGAAGTCGTGCGTGAAGATATTGTACAAAAGAGGAGATAGTAAGGAACCTTGTGGGCATCCAGGACTTGCGTACGCCGTTCTCGATAGGGTGGACGAGATCCTTATTTGGAAAGATCTGTTTCTCAGGAAGTTATTAATGATCATGATGACGTAAGGAGGGAAGTTAAGTTCAGTTAGTTTGAGGAGAAGTCCATCATGCCACACCCTATCGAAGGCTTTCTCGACGTCGAGGAAGGCACCTCCGGTGGTTTCGTGGTTATTGAAGCCGCCGACAACCAGGTTTGTTAGTCGCAGGAGCTGATGGTTTGTAGCAGTGTTTTCCCTGAAGCCGTGTTGGAAGCTTGGAATGATATTGTTATTGTTCGCATGCTCTTTAAGTCTGGAGAGGATTATTTTTTCGAATAGTTTTCCAATTGAGGAGAGTAAGCTGATTGGTCTATAGTTAATTGCGAGTTTGTTATCTTTTCCTTTTTTTGGTAGGAGGGTGATGATAGCATGTTTCCAGGCGTCAGGGAAGTATCCGTTCATAAGACATTTATTGAATATTTTGGTTAAGAAGGTTATTGCATTAATTGGTAGGGATTTCAACGCTATGTTTTTGATCTGATCCGCTCCTGCGGCTTTTCTGTTTTCTAGGCCCAGTATGATGTTACAGACTTCCTCGGGAGAGGTAAGTGGCGGAGTGCTGAAGGAGATGTTTCTTAAATACCTGTGCAATTTTCTCTCCACCTTTTCGATGTGTTCGTCGTTATATGGTTCGGAGTTTTCTTGGAAAGACTCTTCCATAGTGTCTGCGAAAAGGTTTGCCTTATCCAGCGTATCATAAACCATTCCTCTGTAACCCAGGAGAGGTGGGTAGGTAATTTGTTGCGCCTTTTTATTTTTGATGATATTGTGCAGTTTTGAAGGGTCGAAATTTGCTTCGTCGAGAATGTCATCCCATTCTTTTTGCTTTAGTAGTTTGAGGTCTCTTTTAATTTGTTTTTGTAGCTTGTTCATTTCATGTTTGATTGGAGGGTACCCAGTGGATTGCCAAAGTTTCCTCAGTCTGTTCTTTTCCTTAATTTTTTCTCTTACGTGAAGGGGGATGAAGGTGATGTTGTGAGTGAATACTTTGAACTTGCTACTTTGGTTGATGGCTAGGTGGATACACTATTGGTAAATTGGGAGATTCTTTCATCGATTTCATCTGTATTATTGATCGTGGGATTTCCAGGGTCTCAAGTTTGAAGATATCTGGGGACTCTGGGAATTTTTCAATTTCCACCATAAATATGGGGAGTTTCATTTTGGATTTTGATTTAGTAAATTGCGCGACTTTTTAATGACTTTAAAGCCGCGTGAAATTAGGTCTTGTCTGATTTCTTCGATATCAGTGTTAATTGGTAAGCCCTTGATGACTATTTTCTGTGGTCTATTTAAAACTGGGTTTAATGCAAAATATTGCTCACCTTTCTCGATAAGGAGAGCGGTGATATCTCGGTGGTCGTCTGTTGAAGCCGCGAAGATTTTTAAAAATTCCCCAGATAGCTTCGACTTCGACTTGGGGTACTTCCTCGAAATTTCCTGTAGTATGAGGTTATAATTTCCTTTGAATTTTAGAGTGATGGGGGGATTTTCGGGGTGGCAACTGACATCGCTGCATTTTCCTTCTCCGGCAAGGTAGAAGTTCCGGCAAGGGGTTCGAATTTGTTATTGGTAGTTACTGGCGCCGCGGCGCCGATGGTGTAGTTCTGGAGCATTTTCTGCTTCTTCACATGCTTAGTGGGGGAGGTGAAACCGTCAGGGCGGGCTTTTTTCAGCTTATTGGGGTCTTCAGTTTGCTTAGCGGTTTTGGCTTTTTCGGTAATTTTATTTTTATCGTTTTTAAGGTTTTTATCATTTGATTTAGGTTTTTCTTTAAATTTACTTTTTTCAAGAGGCTTCTTCTCGCTGCTTTTGCTAGCGAGGTCGGCGGGTAGAGCAGAATTTTCATTAGAGTAGTACTCGCCAAGGAGATCATTAATAAGTTGAATTCCATCAGGGGAATTTGCAATGGCGTGAAACTGGCAACCGGGGACAGGGCAAACACTAAAGATGCCAACTCACCCTTTTTGCACTCCAGGAGCTCCTTCATTTCCTGCAGGTTTGCTGAGAGTTTGTCAATCTGCTCCTTGGGTTGAAAGACTTCTCCGGTCTTGGCTAGGTTGAGGTTGTACTCGAGGTAGCGGACGGATCCGCTTTGGAGGAGAATGTCCTGTCGTAGCTCTCTCATCCTCGTGCATGTGTCAGAGTCGGTGAGGGGCGGATCGGTGTCCATGTTTGCGCTTGGGGCGCTTTGTAGTGGTGGAAAATCGTTTTCCGTGGTCATCTTACATCGTCCAAATTCAGGAAAATCAAGTACGATTAAATCGAGAGTACGAGTGGTGTGGAGTACAGTGTTGGTGGTTTGACGGGTTTTATTCTTTTGGTGAAAAGAACAGCGACAATTTTTTCTACATTTATTTTTATCTTCCATTGGTTGAAGTAGTTTTCTAGCAGAGCCAGGTGTTTATTGAGAGCTAGAGTGACCGATTTTTGGTTTTTGAAAGTTGCAAGAATCGCGGTATCATCCGCGTTCAGGTTTAACATTGTTTGTGGGTGTGAAGGAATGTCATTTAAGTATATGTTGAAGAGAACGGGCCCCAGTAGGGAACCCTGAGTAACTCCGATGTTGACGCGGTGGGGAAGTGAGAAGGTGTTGTTAACTCTGACTTTGTAAGTTCTGTTAACAAGGTAGGAATTGATAATGTGAATGAGGGGAGCAGGAAAATTATGAGTAATTAGTTTGTAAATGAGTCCACTGATCCAGACCGGGTCGAAAGCCTTTTGGATGTCCAGAAAAACAGCTCCAGTGGATCTGCCTCTCTGGAAGCCAGCCGAGATTTGTTCCGTAAGTCTGAGCAGTGGATGGTAGGTAGGTAATTGTTTAGTAAAGCCATATTGGTTAGGATTAAGGAAATTAGTATTATTGATGAACTGATTAATTCGAAGAAGAATGATGTGTTCAGCAATTTTGCTGAGACTAGACAGAAGTGAGATTGGACGATAGGAATCTGGCGATTTTTTATTTTTGCCTGGTTTGTGAATGGGAAATACAATAGCAGTTTTCCAGTTACGTGGGAAGTGTCTAAGTTTTAGAATTTTATTAATTAATTGTGTAAGAATAAAAATAGTTTTGAAAGTGAAATTTTTAATCATTTTATTGTTAATATTGTCAAGACCAGGGGCCATGTTATTTTTAAGTCTTTTAATGTAATTAATTACCTCGTCGGTGTTAGTAGGAGCGAGTGGGGTAGTAGGAGGGTTAGCAAAGAAGTTTTCAAGAGTAGAAGTGACGTCAGAGTCAATGTTGTTTGTGAAATTATCTGGTCTTTTATTTTCTGTGTAGTTGGTTTTAAAACTGTTAGCGAGTGCATTAACTTTCTGATCATCACTGGTAGCGATGCCAGATGCGTGTGTTAGTGTTGGTATGTTTGATTTAGATTTCCTGAAGTTTTTTTGAATTTGCCAGATGCTATTATCATGTGTGTTGAGGGCTTTGAGCCTGTCGTTCCAAACTTGTTGTGTGTGAATTTTAACTTGTTTTTTAATGTGAGCTTGTAATCTATTGGCTTCGGTTTTGTAAATGGGATTTAGTGTGTTGTGATAGAGTTTCCTGGCTCTGTTCTTAAGTGTGATGATATTTCTAATGTGTTGTGGTGTGTAGGAGTGTACCTTGCTTGTGATTGGCTTAGATGCCTGAGAGTGGGCGGAGCGGACTGCGTCGGTGAATTGAGTGATTTTGTCTTCGAGAGTGTGTGGATTATTGATGTTTAAAATGTCAGCAAAGTGTATGTTTTTATCGAGGTTTTTATGGAAGGTAGACCAACAGGTGGTAATTGCTCTAGGTTTATCCATGTGAGTGATATTGCACAGTGAAAAATTTAAAAATACTGGATTGTGGTCCGATGAAAGATCAGATATGGAGGTGATATCATATGGGAAATTAAAGTTGTTAATGAGTGCAATGTCAAGTGTATTAGAGGAGTGAGTTCCATATCTGGTGGGCATATTGGGGAAAGCGATATTGATATTAAGAGTATCGGTGAAGTTTTTGAGCTGCGTTCCTCGAGTAGAATTTTGGGAGCAATTCCAGGCATTGTGTGTGGCATTAAAATCGCCAAAAATCACACAATTGCTGTTGATCTGAAGTATGTTCTCTAGATCTAGTGTGAATGAGAATTTGTCAGATTGAGGTGGAATGTAAATGGAAGTGATGGTTAGCGGATTAACATTAGGCGGGTTGAGTGAGTGAGTGAAGATTAACGTCGCATTGTTCAGCTACACGAGGGCTTTTGGCGACGGACCACGTAATTTTGAACCATGGTCAAGTGACGTGGACGACACCTGAGCTGGCACCCCCCTCTCCTAACTACCACACCACACCAACGGGAGGACGTTTCAGCTCTCGACAGATTTAGCGTGCATCGCTGCCCTACACGGCGGGTCTTTAGTGGTACTGGGCTCGAACTCGTGACAAAGCCAGCCACGATCCGATGCCTATACCACTCGGCTACCGCGGCCTTAGGCGGGTTGAGAGTAATGGTGGTTGCTTCGATGTGTTGAAGCGGTGGGGTGTGAAGTGCGGTAAAGTGTTTTTGATTAAAATGAGTGTACCACCGGATGTAGGTCCGTCCGTGATGCGGTCGTTTCTATAGCAGTTATAGTTATTAATATTGAATCTCTGCGATGGTCTCAGATGGGTTTCTTGAAGGAGAATAATGTCGGGACAGTGCTTCTCAACAAAAATTTTAAATTCAAATAATTTACTATTGATGCCGTTTGCGTTCCAAGAACACAAACTCAGGCCATACATAGGGTGTTTACTCATCATCATCATCATCGTAAATTGCCTCAATTAAGGCGCATAATTCGCGTTTTTTAAGGTTTTTGGATTTCTTAGGTTTGGTAGGTTGTGGGGTGTTATTCGTGAAATTCATGTTACTGATTTGAGCAGTTAAAGTTGTAAGTGCTTTAATTATTCCCTGTAAAGTCTGGGTGATTAAGGCAGCATTAGTGTTTTGATTGGAGTTGATTATCTGGGGGGCAGTAGACTCGCGACTGGCCTGAGTTTGTGATTTATTAACAGGAGCTGCTTTGATTGGTGGTGCCATCTGTTGTTGTGGGTTAGAGTTAGTAGAGTTGTTGTTCGTGGCTTGCGCGTATGAAATGTTGGGTCTAACGAGGCTATTAACGATTGATGTGTAATTGTTATTGTTGGTTTTGGTGGTTGATTTCTTTGGTTTGGGTTACAGTGGGCATCCGGCGTAATACGCCATATGCCCGAATTTTTGGCAGTTGATACAAAAGGCTTGCTCAACTTTTTGGATTCCGCATTCTTTGGTTTGGTGATTTTCTCCGCATTTTAAACAACGCGGAGTTAATCTGCAGTTATCAGCTGTGTGGTTGAACTTTTGGCAGGAGTAACATTGGGTTACTCCTTTATTGTCGTATCCTTCAACGTTTACGGATAAAAAGCCCCTCAGGGGGCTCACCTTCTTTAGGTGAGTACGGGTTTCACGCTCCCGAGGTACCCTAGTGATCTTTCTCTTTTCCCTAGGGGTTTACTGTCTTTGGTAAACACGGGCTTCACGAACCCGGGGAACCCTAGTGATCCTTCTCTATTTTCGGCCCTCTTTCTTGCCATTCAAATTTCTCTTTTCTTCTTTTCACGTCCAGACCACAGACCTACATTGGACAATGGACATTGTCCCAATTTAATTCTCTTCTAGTATAAAAATTGATATTTTTTTACTGCCGTATTATGGTTTGCATTTTATATTACGTTCTTTTCATTTGCTTTGCTTCAATTTCTTTCAATGTTTTGATTTTGTTGCTTCTTTTATGTTCGATTCTTGATTTTTTTTGTGTTCAACTTATTATCTTTATTTTTCTGCCACGAAGTCCTGTGGCAGACCAGGACTGAGTGGAATGAAGTTGTGTCTGATGTTTTTTCACTTTTGGTATGATGACACAACGGACTGCTTCCTGGGAAATCTGGCACTTGGAGCGGGGTTTTGAACTTTTGAGGACCTTTGGACTAGTGAGGTGGGGTCTTGGAGGAGGCGGCCATGTAGAGGGTACAGGAGAAAAGCTGAGTTTTGCGTCTCAGGCCGCCAGATAGTACAGGAGCCCGGGACCGCCTATCCAGCATGTCCTGGCTGCTCTATCAGCTGGTGTATAATCCCGCCTGTCTTGTAGTTCCAGGTGGTGCCTGGATGGGATCCTGCATTGCAGTGCGGGGGGCTCTTCCGAGGCCACTACTGGTTGCTGACTCTAGGACAAGCCCTGCCAAACTGGTCCTCTGAAAATCAAAAGGAATTCTCCTCCTCCTTTCTAAAAAAAATTTCAAAATAAGTCAAAATAAGAAAAAAATTCAAAACGCATCTTTTAAAAACCCCAACCCACCCTCTCCAACTCACTTAAACATTGAACAGATTTCCTTAAATACACGATTTCTTATTGTTTCTCTTCCAAATAATGATATGTCGATAAAATCGCCTTTTGCTATACAAAAGGCTCTAATAGGAATTGGTGGTGAACCGAAATCCGTCAAACGTTTGCGTTCCGGGGATCTGCTAATAGAAACTACGTCAGCTTTACAAACTAAGTCCTTTCTTCTTGCGAAATCATTTCTTAATAGCCCTGTCACTGTATTTCCGCATAAAAGCCTAAATTCCTGTCGTGGTGTTATCTCTGAACCTGACTTGTTGGGCACTTCTGATTCAGAGATACTTGAAGGTTTCTCTGGTCAGGAGAATCACAATAAAAAAGGACTCTACCATTATTCCCACGAAACATTTAATTTTGACACTTAATAGCCCCACACTACCTCAAACAATAAAAGCTGGTTATTTAAACTGTAAAATCCGTCCATATATTCCGAATCCTCTGCGCTGTTTCAAGTGCCAGAGGTTCGGACACTCTCAAACTGCCTGCCGAGGACAATTGACGTGCTCTAGATGTGCATCTGTTGGACATGCGTCCTCAGATTGCACTCTAGAGCAGAAATGCGTCAATTGTTCACAGCCTCATTCCGCTGATTCAAAATTATGTCCCAAATGGAAAATAGAGAAAGAGATCCAAACAATAAAAACCAACAGAAACATATCCTATATTGAAGCCCGAAAATTTATAACCCCACAACCATCTCAAACTTACGCTCAAGTTGCCAAATCCATAACTGTTAATAATTCCTCACAAACTGATGAAACGATTACAAAAATAGTATGCCCACCTTTAAAATTACTACAACCATTAATAACCATTTCGAAACCTATTATGTCTCCCTCAATCCCTGAAGTTATTAAATCTTCTACATCAACTCAGGCAGAACTCGTACCATCCACATCTTCTGTTACAGTTGCATCTCCTTCACAATCTCCACCTCCTAATTCTGTAATAGATACTGCTCCCACCACTTCTAATAGTTTATCTATCTCTGCTGCATCTTCCTCATCCACAGCATGCTCTGTTCTTGAAACGACCACCACTATATCCAATACCATACCGGCTACATCCCAGGATGCAAATCAAACCTCGAAGCCCCGTAGAAAGAAACGTCCTCCAAAAAACCAATCCAACACTATAAAACCAAAAATAGAAATTCAGTCGGCCCCTCATAGACCTCAAAAATCTGGACCTACTGAGTACACAACGGATGAGGAGGATATGATAATATATGACGTGGAAGATGAACCTGAGCCGAATCCACATTATGTTTTAAATATGAATGGCTTCACCTATAAGGGGGAGATGGTTCATAAACCGAATCATTCATTTATTAAATACGACTTTGCTACTCCAATAAAAAAACCGTTTTAGCACCATCAAGTGGTAATATTCTATTTTAATTCACTTGGTTACGAACTAAACATTTTTTTTTTTTACTTGGTGGGGAATGCCCAACCAAAATTTATTGCCTTTAGCTTTTACCAATTTTTATTGATATCTTACTATTTTACCCATAAACATTTTTTACTGGTTTTATACTTTTGGTGCTTAAATAGTTGTTTGGCGCAGTTTAGCCAAAATTGGCTCTTGCGCCATAAAACAATACACTCACTCACTTACGGATAAAAAGCTAAGTTTTTTGAGATCGAATATTTTGGCGTTATGGATGTTTCGGGGAAGAGAAATTAAGAAAACTGGAAGTTTTTGTTTTGTTATTTTTCCAACTAGTTGCGTTACTTTAATTATTGTAAATCCTTCTTTTATTAAATCTTTATGTATGTCAGAGGTGTCGGTGTCGCGGGGGAATCCTTTGATCACAACTTTAATTGGTCTGTCTTTTTTGGGAGTTATTGAGAAAAATCGATAATTTGTGGTTTCCAGGAATGCTTGTAGGTTGTCATATTGTTCGTCAGTGTCAGTGTATAAGTTAAGATATTCACCGGTCATTTTACTGCGAAGAGCTGGGAATTTTTTATTAAGAATTTTCATTTGTTTACGGTATTCGTTGGAAATTTCAAGAAAGATGGGGGGTGGTAAAAATTTTTTATTGCCATTGTTGGTTGTGTCCGAGTTCGTTTTAGGAGTGTTATTTGAGGTGCTTTTAGAATGTGCGGGGTCCGTTCCAGTCAAAGCAGGTCCTGTTTGTTCAAGTCTTAATTGATCGAATTTATTTTTAAGGTCAAGTTTAAAATTTTTTTCAGTTACTGAGATAGTTCTCCTGTTTTTTGCAATTTGCCTATTTGAGGGGGATATGTATCCGTCCTCGTTTTCCTTACGTTTAGTAGCAGTAGTTTTCGTATTCTGATTAGTTTTAATAGGAGAGCAGCTAGGGGTATGATGGATGGTACAGCCTGGGGTATTGCAATAGGGTTGAGAGGTAAACTCACTTACCGCCAATTGTTGAAGTCTCTGGTACTCCTCTAGTCTCCTGTTGTGGTCCAAGATCGTTGGATCATTTTCGGGTATTCCTGCGAAGAGTAGGGTTTTTAGTCCTGCTTTCGTGTTTTCCACGACAATGCTAAATTTTTCAATATCATTTTTGATGGAAATGAGCCGTTCGCAATTCGTTTCCGTGGGCGTTCCAGGTCGTGAAGATTCGTTAGACGAAGGTAGCGAGAGATCCATAACGTTATTCAAGTCCATATTTTGGTTCGTAGCCATAGTCGTAATCCGGGTAGTCGAAGTGGGGTGGGGGGAACAGATCAAGTTGGTCGTCGCCCTATCCTTAAAGCTCTGATAAGAGCTATAGGTACGACTGACAGGTGCTTCCAAAATGACCTGGGTAGTGAAACGTGAAAATAAAACTTATAGGCTGGATCTTAGGCGAAATATATATGCTAGGTGGTGGGTCGTTTATTTTCGGATCGACCCAGTCCATTTCCACGCCCACTTCTCTGCGAGCGAACGGCCTCGGCCAATCAGATCGCAGGAAAGTGGAGCGGCTGTTAATTTTTAAAATTCTGATGAGGAGGTACGTCCCATTTCGGGACAGGTACTCCGTAATTGACATGCCACTTGCCAGCCCTGGATCTTGAACTTCTTCTCGTCAAGCTGAACGTCCCTCTTTTCCGTATCCCTGCCTCAGAAAAGGAATTGGATAAAATCACATTCTGCGCGTTAAAAGGTTAGCGACCCTCCCGCGGAGAAGCCCCTCAGGGGTTCACCTTCTTTAGGTGAGTACGGGTTTCACGCTCCCGAGGTGCCCTAGTGATCTTTTCCTTCTCCCTAGGGGTTTACTGTCTTTGGTAAACACGGGCTTCACGAACCCGGGGAACCCTAGTGATCCTTCTCTATTTTCGGCCCTTTTTCTTGCCATTCCAATTTCCCTTTCCTTCTTTTCCACCTCAGGGACTCACTTTCGGGTGAGTACGGGAGGCCACGTCCCCGAGGTACCCGAGTGACTTTTGAAAAGAAAAACAAAAACCCAAAAAAATATTTGCTTGGTTAGTGTTTCAGTTACAGGTCAATATTTAACTTTATATTTCGTTCAGTTCGGGGTTGTTTTGTGGTTAATTTTATTTTGGATATTTTGAGTTTCATTATTTCTACTATTTTCATTTTGGTTTATTTCTTTGGGGTATTTAAAGCAAATGAAATTTACTTTTTTTTTTACGTATTGTTAAGACTGGTTTTTGAGTCTGACCCGCATGTTTGCCGTGTGCGGCGACCCGTACCGGGGAAAAGTGGAGTCTGGGGTTCCTGTTGCGTGCCCTTTGGCCCATGCTTCTCCGTAGACGGGAGGCAGGAGTGAGCCCGCTCCTGTCAATCGGCTGGTGATTAGTTCTGCGGATTCCAATACGGGTTCTTTTGGAATACCAAAGACGGTTGCTTTAGGGTTAGTATTGCAGTTAGGGGTGCCCTGGGTGAACTGGCGGATCACATCCCGAACCTGTACTACTATACTCCAGTACCACCTCTGAGGTAAGTGCCGTGCCTGACGCATGTCAGATGACCGGCGGGCTGCCTCCCCTTGTTGGGCTCCATGGTGGGTGGAGGCGTACTGGAATGAACACAAAAATACACTTATGGAACCCAGCAGGAACTCTCCTTCAGTGGAGCAACATTTTGAATATTCAAATTCGTTTCGTTTTTTTATAATAAAAACTCCTGACACCTTTACAAATATCTCACCATTTCTAATTGAGAAAGCCATAACTGGCAGTATAGGGGATGTCACGTCAATTCGTAAGATGCGCTCTGGGGACTTGTTCCTCGAAGTGTCATCTTCGAATCAAGCGACAGCCCTTATGAAACTCCAAAAGCTTGCTCATTTAGACATTACCGTGGCTCCTCATAGTACTTTAAATTTTTCGCGTGGCGTAATTTCGCCAGCGGATTTCTTAAACGTGTCGACTGAGGAAATAAAAGAAAATATGAAGGCCCAAAAAGTCTGTGATGTCAGGCGTATCACGATAAGGCGGGATGGACAGGTGCTGAACACAAAGCACCTCATCCTGACCTTTTCTACACCTGACCTCCCACAGACCGTTAAAATGGCCTACATCCGATGCCCAGTTCGACCGTACATCCCAAATCCGCTGCGCTGCTTTCAGTGCCAACGATACGGCCACTCAAAGAACGTCTGTCGGGGCCAGCCTACCTGCCCTCGTTGCGGGGAATGGGGCCACGACAGCGCAGATTGTAAAAGGAAGGAGCAGTGTTTAAACTGTAAAGGTGAGCATCCGGCGTATTCACGCTCCTGTCCTACTTGGATTACGGAAAAAGAGATAACCGCTGTTAAGATAAAAGAAAAAATTTCCTACCCAGAGGCACGGCGTGTTGTTTTGTCACGCACGCCGGTCTCTGGTAAGAGTTATGCTAGTGCCACCCGCAAGAGTACATCGGATAAGTGTATCCAATGTGACTCTAAAACGGATAACATCTCGAATTCATCCATACCCACAAAACCGGTGGTAATTTATCCATCAAAAACCCATTCACCCCCTTCTGGCAGGAATCATGGAGTCAGCAGTTGGATAACAAACTGCACTCTGTGAAACCTGTCATAGGAGCATGGCCTGTGATGCCAATGCGAAGAACTGATGTCAAATTGACTCGTCTTCGCATTGGCCATACTCGTCAACACAGGCATTTGTTGTTTGGAGAACGTGCTCCTGAATGTCCTTCATGCCATGTCTCTTACACTGTTCATCACATTTTAATAGATTGTCCCGTTTTTAATACTCATCGCATGACCTTTTTTCATCAATCTGTTTTAACCTTATCTGACTTGGTGGGGGAATCTCCCCACCATAATCTATTTGCTTTTATCAGAAGAATTGGATTTTTATATTTAATTTGACTTTTTAAAATGTTTAAACTTTAACTTTATTTTTATATATGTGCATGCTGGCATGCACATATATAATTATTTTTATTCCTTGTATTTTTTTCTGTGTATTTTTACCATGGTTTTATAATTTTAACAAACGTGTGGCGCAGTATAGCCAATTTTGGCTCTTGCGCCATAAAACCCCAAATTCACTCACCCCATTCACCCCCTAGAACTAAGGTGATTGCTACGCCAATTAGCAAATCACCACCTCCGGTTAAAAAATTAATTCAAAGGACAGAGGCGATTCGCCACGAAAACCAAAGAGCCGATTTCCTCGTCAACGGGATCTTAAACCCCATTTAACTAGGATCCCCAAAAAATTATCCAGAGACTTCCACCGTAAAATAGATGAAGATACATTGACCGGAGATTGCTCCGAAGACGATGAAGATCTCATGGATATTCAATCGGGCCCTTCGACTTCTACCTCCAGAGGAGGAGCGAGTGCGGCACAATAATGACCTCCTTCATTTCCTGGAACTGCCGTGGTTTGAGGACTAGACTCGATGATCTCAAATCCATCATATCCGCGTACCAGCCCGCATGCGTTGCTCTTCAGGAGACATTTCTGAAGAGTCCCATGACAATGCAAGTGCGTGGTTATAATTGTGTACGACGGGATGTAGATGGCGAAACGTCTCCAACCGGAGGTGTATGCCTCTTCTCATCTAATCTGTATCCCAGTACTGTCGTCACAATGCACACATCTTTACAGGCTGTGGCTGTACGGATTCACCTCCGTTCCTTAGTCACAGTCTGCTGTGTTTATCTCCCACCTAACGATGTTGTGCCACAAGTGGATTTGAATCAATTAGTCAGCCAATTGCCAGCTCCTTTTATTTTGCTCGGTGACTTTAATGGACACAGCCCTCTGTGGGGGCATGATGATACAAACTCTCGTGGGCGACAGATTGAACAGTTGATCTCGGATCACTGTCTCTGTCTGCTCAACAACGACGAGAAAACTTATTTCCATGCACCCACGAGGACATTTCACTCCTTCGATCTAGCCATGTGTTCGCCAGCTACCGATGTTGAATTTCAAGGTTGCAAACGATCTGCACAACAGCGATCATTTCCCTCTCCTAGTCTCGTGTTAATGGTGCGGGGACACGTTTTCGTCCCCCCCCACTTATCATTTTCATCGCGCAGACTGGGATAAATTCAAACGGGCACGATTTCAGATTGATGAAGCAGTTTGAAGCTATTCCCCCCTCAGGGGCTCACCTTCTTTAGGTGAGTACGGGGTTCACGCTCCCGAGGTGCCCTAGTGATCTTTTCCTTCTCCCTAGGGGTTTACTGTCTTTGGTAAACACGGGCTTCACGAACCCGGGGAACCCTAGTGAACCTTCTCTATTTTCGGCCCTTTTCTTGCCATTATAATTTCCCTTTTCTTCTTTTCCACCTCAGGGGCTCACTTTCGGGTGAGTACGGGAGGCCACGTCCCCGAGGTACCCGAGTGAATTTTGAAAAGAAAAAAAACCCCAAAAAAATATTTGCTTGGTTAGTGTTTCAGTTACAGGTCAATATTTAACGTTATATTTAGTTCAGTTAGGGGTTGTTTTGTGGTTAATTTTATTTTGGATATTTTGAGTTTAATTATTTCTACTATTTTAATTTTGGTTTATTTCTTTGGGGTATTTAAAACAAATGATTTTTCATTTTTGATTTCCGTAATGTTAAGACTGGTTTTTGAGTCTGACCCGCATGTTTGCCGTGTGCGGCGACCCGTACCGGGGGAAAGTGGAGTCTGGGGTTCCTGTTGCGTGCCCTTTGGCCCATGCTTCTCCGTAGACGGGAGGCAGGAGTGAGCCCGCTCCTGTCAATCGGCTGGTGATTAGTTCTGCGGTTTCCAATACGGGTTCTTTTGGAATACCAAAGACGGTTGCTTTAGGGTTAGTATTGCAGTTAGGGGTGCCCTAGGTGAACTGGCGGATCACATCCCGAACCTGTACTACTATACCCCAGTACCACCTCTGAGGTAAGTGCCGTGCCTGACGCATGTCAGATGACCGGCGGGCTGCCTCCCCTTGTTGGGCTCCATGGTGGGTGGAGGCGTACTGGGATGAACACAAAAAAAACACTCATGGAACCCAGCAGTAATTCTCCTTCAGTGGAGCACCAAGCTTTTTTTTTCTGATTCGTTTCGATTTTTATCGTTAAAACTCCTGAAACCTTTACCAACGTCTCACCATTTCTAATTGAGAAAGCTTTCAACTAGCAGTATTGGGGAGGTCAAGTCGATTCGCAAGATGCGCTCCGGGGACTTGTTCCTCGAAGCGTCATCGGCGAAACAGGCGACCGCCCTTATAAATCTGCAAAAGCTAGCTCATTTAGACGTTACCGTGGCTCCTCATACTACTTTGAATTTTTCGCGCGGCGTCATTTCACCAGCGGATTTTCTCAATGTGTCGACTGAGGAAATCAAAGAGAACATGAAGGCCCAAAACGTCTGTGATGTTAGGCGTATCACGATAAGGCGGGATGGACAGGTGCTGAACACAAAGCACCTCATCCTGACCTTTTCTACACCTGACCTTCCACAGACCGTTAAAATGGCCTACATCCGATGCCCAGTCCGACCATACATCCCGAATCCGCTGCGATGCTTTCAGTGCCAGAGATTTGGACATTCAAAAACAGTCTGCCGCGGCCAGCCAACCTGCTCTAGATGTGCAGAGGTAGGCCATGATAGCGCAGACTGTAAAGCAAAGGAACGATGTGTGAATTGCAAAGGCGATCATTCATCGTTTTCTCGATCTTGTCCAACCTGGCTACTCGAAAAGGAGATCACGGCCATTAAAATAAAAAATAAAATTTCGTATCCGGAGGCTCGGCGTGTTGTATCGTCACGCACGCCAGTTTCTGGAAAAAGCTATGCGTCGGCGACCAGCAAATCATACGTATCATCAGCCATTCAAGTAGACGCAAGTACGGCTCCAACATCTGCGACAGCCGCATCTATAAAACCGAAGACTGTTGCAGTGGATACACTTAAGTCTGTATCCCCTCCACGCGATGTTAAGAAGAACAGGAAAACACGCATCAAAAAAGTCGGGGTGCAATCCCACAAAAAAAAAGAGGTCGAACCTCTCTAAAAAAAATGACATGGGAGACGATGTCATGGACATTCACGCCTCGCAAAGCGACGAAAGTCTGATGGACGATCTGTCGCCCAGACCTTCGTCTTCTGGCTCCTTGCGAGGAGCACGTGCGAAGACTTGATGACCTCCTTTATCTCCTGGAACTGCCGTGGTCTAAGGACTCGACTTGCCGATCTCAAATCCATCATAGCCACGTACCAGCCCGCATGCGTTGCTCTTCAGGAGACATTTCTGTAGAGTACCATGACAATGCAAGTGCGTGGTTATAATTGTGTACGACGGGATGTAGATGGCGATACATCTCCAACCGGAGGTGTATGCCTCTTCACATCTAATCTGTATCCCAGTACTGTCGTCACACTGCACACATCGTTACAGGCTGTGGCTGTTCGGATTCACGTCCATTCTTTAGTCACAGTCTGTTGTGTTTATTTACCACCCAACGATGTTGTGCCACAAGTGGATTTGAATCATTTAGTCAGTCAATTGCCAGCTCCATTTATTTTGCTCGGTGACTTTAACGGACACAGCCCTCTGTGGGGGCATGATGTTACAAATTCTCGCGGGCGACAGATCGAACAGTTGATTTCTGATCACTGTCTCTGTCTGCTGAACAACGACGAGAAAACGTATTTCCATGCACCCACGAGGACATTTCACTCCCTCGATCTAGCCATCTGTTCGCCAACTCTGCTACCGATGTTGAATTTCGAGGTTGCAAACGATCTGCACAACAGCGATCATTTCCCTCTCCTAGTCTCGCATGTTAATGGTGCGGGGACGCGTTTTCGTCCCCCCACTTATCATTTTCATCGCGCAGACTGGGATAAATTCACGCGGTTAGCGATTATCACAGGCACAATGGTTCAGAACAGGGCAGTTGATGAAGCAGTCTTCAATGTCACTGAAGCTATTCGGAATGCTGCCGATGCAGCCATTCCCAAAACATCCAATTCCCTCGAAAGCTGTGCAAACCATGGTGGAACGCTTCCTGCCAACAAGCCAAAAAGGAACAAAGGAGGGCGTGGGGTATTTTCAGGAGGTACCCCACCACTGATAATCTCATAGCGTTCAAACGTGCGAAAGCGTTAGCTCGTAGAATACGTCGTCAATGCCAGAGAGAATCTTGGATCCAGTATGTGTCTTCAATCACATCGTCAACTACCAGTCAACAGTTATGGAGAAAGGTCAAAGCAGCGAATGGCCTTTATCGGGATTTTAACATTCCGATATTGGAAACTTCTACTGCTTTGTATTCGTCACCTTTAGATGTGGCCAACTTGATTGGCAAAACATTTGCTAGTGTGTCCAGCTCCGATTCATATAGCCCTGCATTCCAGGCGACTAAGAATCGTTTAGAGCGGACACCTATCAACTTCAGGTGCCGACAACCTTTACCATATAACTGTGACTTTGACATGTTTGAATTGAAGAGAGCCTTATCATCGGCCCACAATACTAGTCCAGGTCCTGATGGAATATCCTATGTATTGCTTCGCCATTTGAGCGAGGATTCACTAGTAAGTCTCCTTTACCTATTCAACCGAATATGGAGGGAGCAGGTGTATCCTACTCAATGGCAAGAAGCCATAGTGATCCCCATTTTAAAACCTGGAAAAGATCCTAAGAACCCTCTCAGCTATCGACCGATAGCACTCACGAGCTGCCTTTGTAAGACACTAGAACGTATGGTCAATGCCCGTCTCGTTTACCAGTTAGAAAAGAACAAATGCATTCCTCTGTTTCAGAGTGGCTTCCGTAAAGGAAGGTCCACTCTCGATAACATCATTCAGCTGGAAAACAAAATTAGAAACGCTTTTGTCCGGAGGAATCATTTAGTTTCTATCTTTTTCGATATCGAGAAGGCATATGATCGTACTTGGCGCTATGGGATACTTCGCACTTTATTTAATTTTGGATTCAGAGGCAATTTGCCTACTTTTATTCAAATTTTTAAATCTTCGTACTTTTAGAGTGAGACTGGGTGGCACTCTCTCTGCTCCTTTTACCCAAGCTGAGGGAGTTCCTCAGGGGAGTATTTTGAGTGTCACCCTTTTTATTTGTCATATTTCATCCATCTTAAATGTTTTATCGCCCTCTATACAGGCTTCACTATACGTGGACGATCTACAGATCAGTTGTGAAGGTTCGGACATGCGCATGATTGAACGACAGTTGCAAACTGCCGTCAACAACATTTAAAATGGTGCGACACCAACGGTCATAGTATTTCGGCGAGCAAGAGTTGCTGCGTGCACTTTTGCCGCAAACGGGGTATTCATCCCGACCCCGAAATACGCATCCGTGATATACAAATTCCCGTAGTTCCCGACGTACGATTCCTCGGAGTAATTTTCGACCGCCGGCTCACTTTCCTTCCGCATATTTTACATTTGCGGAAGAGGTGTGAAAAGTCTTTAAACCTCTTGAAGGTGTTGTCAAACACCTCTTGGGGGCGGATCGAACATCATTACTCCGAGTGTATCAGGCAATCGTACTCTCTCGCATCGACTACGGATGTGTTGCATACGGATCAGCGTGCAACTCTACTCTGCAAAAACTTGACCCCGTCCACCATATGGCACTGAGAATCTGCTCGGGTGCGTTTCGCACATCACCGGTGCAGAGTCTCTATGTTAACTGTCATCAGCTTCCTCTAGATCTTCGACGGAGGAAGCTGTCTCTTGCGTTTTATTTTAAGATCTTGTCCGTGCCTTCACATCCTCTGCAGAATGTGTATATGAGTACCAGCATGAAGAGACTTTATGATGCACGGCCGTCTAACATCCGGCCGTTTATGGATAGGATGAAGCTTCATATTTCTGAACTCGACCTACCTAACGTGCGTATCCAGCAAAGGAACCTTTTCCTATTCCAACCTTGGAATACGCCACGGTTCCATTATATCAACCCTTTTGCCACTTACAGTAAATCCACTGTAGCGCCTGTCGTCTTTCAACGCGTCTTCGCCTACCACCGCAGTCAGTATAGTCGTTATTCGGCCATCTACACTGATGGTTCGAAACGTGCAGATTACGTTGGCTGTGGAGTCGTGATTGAAGATATTATGCACGGTTATAGGCTCGACACTTCTTGCAGCATTTTCACTGCCGAAGCTGTCGCCATTTACCGTGCACTTCAATTAATCGACTCCACTATGCCCCGTAAATACTGCATCTATACTGACAGCATGAGTGTACTCGAAGCGCTTGAAAACTACCACGATCGCTGCCATCCAGTGGTATGTACAATACTCGACATTACGAGTCGACTCTACAGCAAGGGTTTCGATATCGTGTTTTGCTGGCTACCAAGTCACGTAGGAATCATAGGCAACGAGCAAGCGGACAGCGCGGCAAAGTCGGCGACGACGCATCTGCCGCTAGCGGTTCCGCTATCGGATATGAAGCGCGTCATCATGCATCATATTTTTAAGATCTGGCAGGAATCATGGAGTCAGCAGTTGGATAACAAACTGCACTCTGTGAAACCTGTCATAGGAGCATGGCCTGTGATGCCAATGCGAAGAACTGATGTCAAATTGACTCGTCTTCGCATTGGCCATACTCGCTTCACACACAGGCATTTGTTGTTTGGAGAACGTGCTCCTGAATGTCCTTCATGCCATGTCTCTTACACTGTTCATCACATTTTAATCGATTGTCCAGTTTTTAACCATCATCGCATCACCTTTTTTTTCATACATCTATTTTAACCTTATCTGACTTGGTGGGGGAATCTCCCCACCAAAATCTATTTGCTTTTATAAAGAAAATTGGTTTTTATATTTAATTTGACTTTTTAAAATGTTTTAACTTTAACTTTATTTTTTATATATGTGCATGCAGGCATGCACATATATAATTATTTTTTTATGTCAATTGTATTTTTCATGTGTATTTTTACATGGTTTTATAATTTTAACAAACGTGTGGCGCAGTATAGCCAAATTTGGCTCTTGCGCCATAAAACCCCAAATTCACTCACTCACTCACTCACTTTCAATCCCTAAGACAAATTGCTTTCAACGAAACGTGAAAATAAGTTTGTGTTTCCTTCATTATCTTATGAATTTATTTGTTTAAAGGGTAAGGAATTTTAGCGATGTGACTTTGATTACCATCGCTAAGTGCCTTGCTTTCTCCGGATAAAACTTTCAAATTTTTACATGACAAAGCTGAAAATTTAGCACAATGCTTTGCTCCCGCACAATAGCCTTGTTTGAAAAATCCAGTTCGATTTGGAATCAAATGTTCAGATTTTTTTAAGGACACAAACGTTGAAATCAACCTTCCGTTTTATTTGTTACAGTTTTAAAGGAGTTAAGAACGAAAAGAAACGGGCTTCAAACCCGTTTGAAAAACCCTCGTGAAGGTGGCACTCTTTCTAACCATCAACGGAAATCCTTTTCTCAAAATCTGACAAAACTGCAATTTCTTAATATGAGTATTACCCGTGGTATATTTTTTTAATTATAAAATGTAAATTTTTGAACCTACTTTTATCGGAATTGCGTTTTTATCCATCATTTGTTGTTAAGGGATAAAATTTTAATTCAAATTTTTTTTTTAACAATAAAATTTCATGCTTTGGTTTATTAAATTTTAATTTTAACATTCAATAGACTAAAAAAAACGCCCGCAATAAAAAGCTGGCTATCTTGGAATGAAATGTGCTTTGCGAACCCTTTTTTTGACTGTTCCAGAGGTTCGGCATACATTTACTGATTTTGCATTAACAACTCAGAAATTTTCTTTTGGACATTTTTCATTCTTCCTTTTAAACCTTGTGTTTGGATTTTGGCATGTTGTAATTTCACTTTTTCTCAAAATTCAAAGCTCAACAAATTTTATGGGAGTACGGGAGATCCATTAAAAAATGCTTTCGTGATTTTTGATAGATTCTATTCTTGGAAAAAAAAAAACTTTTTATCTTAGTGCCTTTAAACCTTATCAGTGCAAACACTTTTTTATTTTGACCAAACCTGATGAAAACATTTTGCCATCAAATTGGAATCTGTTGAAATTTTAAAATTTTTTTCCACCTAAAGCTTTTCTCGGTTTTTAATTCTTTCTCATTTTCAAACAAATGAATTTTACAATTCTTCATTTGGAAAAACCCAAAAAACAATTTGATCTGACCAACCAATGTTTTTAAGAAATGATTTTTAATGTAAAAACATTCAATTTATTGTCGTTAAATAATTTGTTTTTGCTTTCGAGCATTTTTTTGCTTTCCAAACGTTACCATTTACGGAAATTGACCGGCAAAAAATTTCCAGTACTGCGTAAATTCCAAACAAATTCAAAAACACGAATTAGAAACGTAAAAAAAACCATGACCCGCAGAAAAAAATTCAGGCGGTCCATCAATGATTAAGGCTGGCGGATCACAACCCGAAGCCTGGTAACCACTCACTTGACCTTTGCTTTGGTTCATATTATTGCAGACTCGGACTTGGAATGGCCCGCAATCCCTTCCCGTTTTTCTGTGGGTCTGAAAGCAGTAATATTTTAATACACAAAAAAACTTATTCAATGGAAAACTTTAAAACTTTTCAATTTTGTTAAAAAGCATATCAGTTCGGGCATTTTTCAATGATTACTGGCGGATGAATCTGTTTTTGTATTTCTTAAAATATTTACCATAAAATCAAAAAAGTTTTCCGTAAAACAGAATCATGTTTCATTATTTTCATGATTAAAGATAATGTTTTATACAAATGTCGGGCAGTAACTGGGTATCAATTTTTAGGATAAACCCAGCCGCACTACTCATTGGAAAGCTTTTGAGTTCTTCAAGTTTGAAATCTTCAAATTATCACGTTGTAAAAACTGATCGGCGATGGTTTTGAAAAAAAAATCGGTGTCAATTTTGTCTCAAAATTGTGTATCCTCTTTTTTCAGAATCTTGCAAAAATGGCGTGGATGCTTAAAGCGGCCATTTTTAATGCGTTCAGATGAAACCACTCCTCTTTTGAACGGCCTGCAAAAAAGCTGGATTTCATTTTTTGGCGCTGGATCCAATCAGTTTCTTTTTTATTCTGAAGTTTGTCTTAACGGTTATTTCCGCATTTAACTTTTTTCAAAAATTCCGTTCTAAATTAAACGAATTGCAAAAAAGATATCATTGCCATAACGTTTAAGATTTAAATCGAAAAAACGTTCACAAATGAAAGTTAACTGGCAAATTTCATACTAAAACTATCTATTTTGTGGAGAGAACTTTTTTTAAAATTTTTATATTCAGTTTTATGAACTGCATTTTGGGACAATATGAATTTTAAATGCTTTCATCAATAGCCCAAAAAAGCGTTTGAAGTTCTTCAATACAACATGGATTTCGAATCAGTTCATTTTTGCTTGTGTCTCTTGTCATTTGATAACTTCTACAATAATATGAGATGGAAATCAAAGTGTGCAAATCAAAATGTGAAAAAAAAATTACTCACATGTTTAAATCAGCTTTTTGGACATCACATCACAAAATTATTCTTTGTTTTACCAGAACTGGAGGACAGATGCCAGAAACTCTGAAAAAACACCTAAAATGTTGTGTCAAATTGCTCAGGAAGAAGTATTTCAGTCCGCCATTTCATTTCCCGTGGAAAAAAAGTTTGCAACCATCATGCCATCAATCAGTTCAAATTTCAGCTTTTTTTTCTTATTAACGCGAAGTACGGCTTTCTGCGAACCGCAGCTTTTCCGAAAATCAATTCAGAAAATTTTACGCTAACGGTTCTGTGCTGGCTGAATATTATTTTCCGAAGATTTTGTTCACATTTAAATGGATCGTTTTTGTCAATAAACAAACAAACATAAAACTAGTAAAAATACACTGACAAAATATTTCAAAAAATCATGTATGGCATCTTTAGAAAATAACTTTAAACTTTAACTTCTTTCAAATTTTAACAAACATAAAATACTTCCAATTTAATTTATCTCCCTTGAAAATGCCGTGGATACGAACTCAAACTGATTCAAATCATCATATCCAATACCAGCCCGCATGATTGCTCTCAGTGAAGAACTTTCTGAAGAGTCACGGTTGGACATGAAATGCACGGTTATTACAATCCATTGTCCAAACGGCATTTTTTGTTCAATGGGAAAATCAAAAATTCCGGAGGTTAATATTAATCTCACATTTTGCAGTATTTTATCACACTCACATGATTCGTTACAAACAAAGGTTTGCGGTAAGAAACTCTTTCTGGATTCACTTACCATTCCAAGTGTTCACTCACAATGCTATTTAAATGCATTTCAAATGTGTTTGCAAACTCGGTTTTAAAATTTATCCGTTCTTAGAGCCAACAGTTTGTAAAATGTGTTTTTGCCGAACACAGCTAATGTTTAATTCAGGGATTGCTTTGATTGCCGAAAAAGAACTCAAACGCGATAAGATTTCTTTATGACGCATTCAAAAAAAATTTTATTTGCTGTTTGAACCTGAAAGAAACTTTATTTCATCAGGCATAATTTCAATCTGCTCGGGTCTGTTCGCGAAGGTGGTGCACGATTGAATTTCGGAAAATTTTAATATTTAAATCTAACCTCTTCAAAGTGACGAATCATTTGAACACCCCCCCCTCAGGGGCTCACCTTCTTTAGGTGAGTACGGGGTTCACGCTCCCGAGGTGCCCTAGTGATCTTTTCCTTCTCCCTAGGGGTTTACTGTCTTTGGTAAACACGGGCTTCACGAACCCGGGGAACCCTAGTGAACCTTCTCTATTTTCGGCCCTTTTTCTTGCCATTCCAATTTCCCTTTTCTTCTTTTCCACCTCAGGGGCTCACTTTCGGGTGAGTACGGGAGGCCACGTCCCCGAGGTACCCGAGTGAATTTTGAAAAGAAAAAAAACCCAAAAAAATATTTGCTTGGTTAGTGTTTCAGTTACAGGTCAATATTTAACGTTATATTTAGTTCAGTTAGGGGTTGTTTTGTGGTTAATTTTATTTTGGATATTTTGAGTTTAATTATTTCTACTATTTTAATTTTGGTTTATTTCTTTGGGGTATTTAAAAAAATAAAATTTTTTGTTTTAAATTACGAAATGTTAAGACTGGTTTTTGAGTCTGACCCGCATGTTTGCCGTGTGCGGCGACCCGTACCGGGGAAAGTGGAGTCTGGGGTTCCTGTTGCGTGCCCTTTGGCCCATGCTTCTCCGTAGACGGGAGGCAGGAGTGAGCCCGCTCCTGTCAATCGGCTGGTGATTAGTTCTGCGGTTTCCAATACGGGTTCTTTTGGAATACCAAAGACGGTTGCTTTAGGGTTAGTATTGCAGTTAGGGGTGCCCTGGGTGAACTGGCGGATCACATCCCGAACCTGTACTACTATACCCCAGTACCACCTCTGAGGTAAGTGCCGTGCCTGACGCATGTCAGATGACCGGCGGGCTGCCTCCCCTTATTGGGCTCCATGGTGGGTGGAGGCGTACTAGGATAACACAAAAAACACTCATGGAACCCAGTAGTAAATCTCCTTCAGTGGAGCACCGTAAAATTGAACATTTTTGATTCGTTTCGATATTTTATAATTAAAACTCCCGACACCTTTACCAACGTCTCACCCTTTCTAATTGAGAAAGCTTTTACTAGCAGTATTGGGGAGGTCAAATCGATTCGTAAGATGCGCTCCGGGGACTTGTTCCTCGAAGCGTCATCGGCGAAACAGGCGACCGCCCTTATAAATCTGCAAAAGCTAGCTCATTTAGACGTTACCGTGGCTCCTCATACTTCTTTGAATTTTTCGCGCGGCGTCATTTCACCAGCGGATTTTCTCAACGTGTCGACTGAGGAAATCAAAGAGAACATGCAGGCCCAAAACGTCTGTGATGTTAGGCGTATCACAATAAGGCGGGATGGACAGGTGCTGAACACAAAGCACCTCATCCTGACCTTTAATACACCTGACCTTCCACAGACAGTTAAAATGGCCTACATCCGATGCCCAGTCCGACCATACATCCCGAATCCGCTGCGATGCTTTCAGTGCCAGAGATTTGGACATTCGAAAACAGTCTGCCGCGGCCAGCCAACCTGCTCTAGATGTGCAGAGGTAGGCCATGATAGCGCAGACTGTAAAGCAAAGGAACGATGTGTTAATTGCAAAGGCGATCATTCATCGTTTTCTCGCTCTTGTCCAACCTGGCTACTCGAAAAGGAGATCACGGCCTTAAAATAAAAATAAAATTTCGTATCCGAGGCTCGGCGTGTTGTATCGTCACGCACGCCAGTTTCTGGAAAAAGCTATGCGTCGGCGACCAGCAAATCCTACGTATCCACAGCCATTCAAGTAGACGCGAGTACGGCTCCAACATCTGCGACAGCCGCATCTATAACACCGAAGAATGTTGCAGTGGATACACTTAAGTCTGTATCCCCTCCACGCGATGTTAAGAAGAACAGGAAAACACGCATAAAGGAGTCGGGGGTGCAATCCCACAAAAAAAAGGTCGAACCTCTCTAAAAAACTCCATGACATGGGAGACGATGTCATGGACATTCACGCCTCGCAAAGCGACGAAAGTCTGATGGACGATCTGTCGCCCAGACCTTCGTCTTCTGGCTCCTTGCGGGGAGCACGTGCGAAGACTTGATGACCTCCTTTATCTCCTGGAACTGCCGTGGTCTAAGGACTCGACTTGCCGATCTCAAATCCATCATATCCACGTACCAGCCCGCATGCGTTGCTCTTCAGGAGACATTTCTGAAGAGTACCATGACAATGCAAGTGCGTGGTTATAATTGTGTACGACGGGATGTAGATGGCGATACATCTCCAACCGGAGGTGTATGCCTCTTCACATCTAATCTGTATCCCAGTACTGTCGTCACACTGCACACATCGTTACAGGCTGTGGCTGTTCGGATTCACGTCCATTCTTTAGTCACAGTCTGTTGTGTTTATTTACCACCCAACGATGTTGTGCCACAAGTGGATTTGAATCATTTAGTCAGTCAATTGCCAGCTCCATTTATTTTGCTCGGTGACTTTAACGGACACAGCCCTCTGTGGGGGCATGATGTTACAAATTCTCGCGGGCGACAGATCGAGCAGTTGATTTCTGATCACTGTCTCTGTCTGCTGAACAACGACGAGAAAACGTATTTCCATGCACCCACGAGGACATTTCACTCCCTCGATCTAGCCATCTGTTCGCCAACTCTGCTACCGATGTTGAATTTCGAGGTTGCAAACGATCTGCACAACAGCGATCATTTCCCTCTCCTAGTCTCGCATGTTAATGGTGCGGGGACGCGTTTTCGTCCCCCCACTTATCATTTTCATCGCGCAGACTGGGATAAATTCACGCGGTTAGCGATTATCACCGGCACAATGGTCCAGAACAGGGCAGTTGATGAAGCAGTCTTCAATGTCACTGAAGCTATTCGGAATGCTGCCGATGCAGCCATTCCCAAACATCCAATTCCCCTCGAAAGCTGTGCAAACCATGGTGGAACGCTTCCTGCCAACAAGCCAAAAGGAACAAAGGAGGGCGTGGGGTATTTTCAGGAGGTACCCCACCACTGATAATCTCATAGCGTTCAAACGTGCGAAAGCGTTAGCTCGTCGAATACGTCGTCAATGCCAGAGAGAATCTTGGATCCAGTATGTGTCTTCAATCACATCGTCAACTACCAGTCAACAGTTATGGAGAAAGGTCAAAGCAGCGAATGGCCTTTATCGGGATTTTAACATTCCGATATTGGAAACTTCTACTGCTTTGTATTCGTCACCTTTAGATGTGGCCAACTTGATTGGCAAAACATTTGCTAGTGTGTCCAGCTCCGATTCATATAGCCCTGCATTCCAGGCGACTAAGAATCGTTTAGAGCGGACACCTATCAACTTCAGGTGCCGACAACCTTTACCATATAACTGTGACTTTGACATGTTTGAATTGAAGAGAGCCTTATCATCGGCCCACAATACTAGTCCAGGTCCTGATGGAATATCCTATGTATTGCTTCGCCATTTGAACGAGGATTCACTAGTAAGTCTCCTTTACCTATTCAACCGAATATGGAGGGAGCAGGTGTATCCTACTCAATGGCAAGAAGCCATAGTGATCCCCATTTTAAAACCTGGAAAAGATCCTAAGAACCCTCTCAGCTATCGACCGATAGCACTCACGAGCTGCCTTTGTAAGACACTAGAACGTATGGTCAATGCCCGTCTCGTTTACCAGTTAGAAAAGAACAAATGCATTCCTCTGTTTCAGAGTGGCTTCCGTAAAGGAAGGTCCACTCTCGATAACATCATTCAGCTGGAAAGCAAAATTAGAAACGCTTTTGTCCGGAGGAATCATTTGTTTCTATTTTTTTGATATCGAGAAGGCATATGATCGTACTTGGCGCTATGGGATACTTCGCACTTTATTTAATTTTGGATTCAGAGGCAATTTGCCTACTTTTATTAAAATGTTTTTAAATCTTCGTACTTTTAGAGTGAGACTGGGTGGCACTCTCTCTGCTCCTTTTACCCAAGCTGAGGGAGTTCCTCAGGGGAGTATTTTGAGTGTCACCCTTTTTATTTGTCATATTTCATCCATCTTAAATATTTTATCGCCCTCTATACAGGCTTCACTATACGTGGACGATCTACAGATCAGTTGTGAAGGTTCGGACATGCGCATGATTGAACGACAGTTGCAAACTGCCGTCAACAACATTGTAAAATGGTGCGACACCAACGGTCATAGTATTTCGGCGAGCAAGAGTTGCTGCGTGCACTTTTGCCGCAAACGGGGTATTCATCCCGACCCCGAAATACGCATCCGTGATATACAAATTCCCGTAGTTCCCGACGTACGATTCCTCGGAGTAATTTTCGACCGCCGGCTCACTTTCCTTCCGCATATTTTACATTTGCGGAAGAGGTGTGAAAAGTCTTTAAACCTCTTGAAGGTGTTGTCAAACACCTCTTGGGGGGCGGATCGAACATCATTACTCCGAGTGTATCAGGCAATCGTACTCTCTCGCATCGACTACGGATGTGTTGCATACGGATCAGCGTGCAACTCTACTCTGCAAAAACTTGACCCCGTCCACCATATGGCACTGAGAATCTGCTCGGGTGCGTTTCGCACATCACCGGTGCAGAGTCTCTATGTTAACTGTCATCAGCTTCCTCTAGATCTTCGACGGAGGAAGCTGTCTCTTGCGTTTTATTTTAAGATCTTGTCCGTGCCTTCACATCCTCTGCAGAATGTGTATATGAGTACCAGCATGAAGAGACTTTATGATGCACGGCCGTCTAACATCCGGCCGTTTATGGATAGGATGAAGCTTCATATTTCTGAACTCGACCTACCTAACGTGCGTATCCAGCAAAGGAACCTTTTCCTATTCCAACCTTGGAATACGCCACGGTTCCATTATATCAACCCTTTTGCCACTTACAGTAAATCCACTGTAGCGCCTGTCGTCTTTCAACGCGTCTTCGCCTACCACCGCAGTCAGTATAGTCGTTATTCGGCCATCTACACTGATGGTTCGAAACGTGCAGATTACGTTGGCTGTGGAGTCGTGATTGAAGATATTATGCACGGTTATAGGCTCGACACTTCTTGCAGCATTTTCACTGCCGAAGCTGTCGCCATTTACCGTGCACTTCAATTAATCGACTCCACTATGCCCCGTAAATACTGCATCTATACTGACAGCATGAGTGTACTCGAAGCGCTTGAAAACTACCACGATCGCTGCCATCCAGTGGTATGTACAATACTCGACATTACGAGTCGACTCTACAGCAAGGGTTTCGATATCGTGTTTTGCTGGCTACCAAGTCACGTAGGAATCATAGGCAACGAGCAAGCGGACAGCGCGGCAAAGTCGGCGACGACGCATCTGCCGCTAGCGGTTCCGCTATCGGATATGAAGCGCGTCATCATGCATCATATTTTTAAGATCTGGCAGGAATCATGGAGTCAGCAGTTGGATAACAAACTGCACTCTGTGAAACCTGTCATAGGAGCATGGCCTGTGATGCCAATGCGAAGAACTGATGTCAAATTGACTCGTCTTCGCATTGGCCATACTCGCTTCACACACAGGCATTTGTTGTTTGGAGAACGCGCTCCTGAATGTCCTTCATGCAATGTCTCTTACACTGTTCATCACATTTTAATCGATTGTCCAGTTTTTAACCATCATCGCATCACCTTTTTTTTAAATCTGTTTTAACCTTATCTGACTTGGTGGGGGAATCTCCCCACCAAAATCTATTTGCTTTTATAAAGAAAATTGGATTTTTATATTTAATTTGACTTTTTAAAATGTTTTAACTTTAACTTTATTTTTTTATATATGTGCATGCCTGCATGCACATATATAATAACTTATTTTTATATCATTGTATTTTTCTTGTGTATTTTTAACATATTTTTAATATTTTAACAAACGTGTGGCGCAGTATAGCCAAATTTGGCTCTTGCGCCATAAAAACCTACATTCACTCACTCACTCACTGGAAATCTTTTCTTGACTAGAACGCTTTTGTCCGGAGGAATCATTTAGTTTCTATTTTTTCGATATCGAGAAGGCATATGATCGTACTTGGCGCTATGGGATACTTCGCACTTTATTTAATTTTGGATTCAGAGGCAAACTTGCAGCTACTTTTTTATTTTTTTTTAAATCTTCGTACTTTTTAGAATGAGACTGGGTGGCACTTTTCTGCTCCTTTTACCCAAGCTGAGGGAGTTCCTCAGGGATATTTTGACATGCGTGTCACCCTTTTATTTTTGTCAACCTTCATTTCATGATTCAAATTTTAAATGTTTTATCGCCCTTCTATACAGGCTTCACTATACGTGGACGATCTACAGATCAGTTGTGAAGGTTCGGACATGCCATGATTGAACGGCAGTTGCAAACTGCCGTCAAAACATTTTAAAATGGTGCGACACCAACGGTCATAGTATTTCGCGAGCAAGAGTTGCTGCGTGCACTTTTGCCGCAAACGGGGTATTCATCCCGACCCCGAAATACGCATCCGTGATATACAAATTCCCGTAGTTCCCGACGTACGATTCTTCTAGTAATTTTCGACCGTTGGCTCACTTTCCTTCCGCATATTTTTACATTTGCGGAAGAGGTGTGAAAAGTCTCTAAACCTCTTGAAGGTGTTGTCAAACACCTCTTGGGGGCGGATCGAACATCATTACTCCGAGTGTATCAGTCAATCGTACTCTATCGCATCGACTACGGATGTGTTGCATACGGATCAGCGTGCAACTCTACTCTGCAAAAACTTGACCCCGTCCACCATATGGCACTGAGAATCTGCTCGGGTGCGTTTCGCACATCACCGGTGCAGAGTCTCTATGTTTAATTCATCGTCATCAGCTTCCTCTAGATCTTCGACGGAGGAAGCTGTCTCTTACGTTTTATTTTAAGATCTTGTCCGTGCCTTCACATCCTCTGCAGAATGTGTATATGAGTACCAGCATGAAGAGACTTTATGATGCACGGCCGTCTAACATCCGGCCGTTTATGGATAGGATGAAGCTTCATATTTCTGAACTCGACCTACCTAACGTGCGTATCCAGCAAAGGAACCTTTTCCTATTCCAACCTTCTGGAATACGCCACGGTTCCATTATATCAACCCTTTTGCCACTTACAGTAAATCCACTGTAGCGCCTGTCGTTTTTCAACGCGTCTTCGCCTACCACCGCAGTCAGTATAGTCGTTATTCGGCCATCTACACTGATGGTTCGAAACGTGCAGATTACGTTGGCTGTGGAGTCGTGATTGAAGATATTATGCACGGTTATAGGCTCGACACTTCTTGCAGCATTTTCACTGCCGAAGCTGTCGCCATTTACCGTGCACTTCAATTAATCGACTCCACTATGCCCCGTAAATACTGCATCTATACTGACAGCATGAGTGTACTCACGAAGCGCTTGAAAACTACCACGATCGCTGCCATCCAGTGGTATGTACAATACTCGACATTACGAGTCGACTCTACAGCAAGGGTTTCGATATCGTGTTTTGCTGGCTACCAAGTCACGTAGGAATCATAGGCAACGAGCAAGCGGACAGCGCGGCAAAGTCGGCGACGACGCATCTGCCGCTAGCGGTTCCGCTATCGGATATGAAGCGCGTCATCATGCATCATATTTTTAAGATCTGGCAGGAATCATGGAGTCAGCAGTTGGATAACAAACTGCACTCTGTGAAACCTGTCATAGGAGCATGGCATTGCCAATGCGAAGAACTGATGTCAAATTGACTCGTCTTCGCATTGGTCATACTCGCTTCACACACAGGCATTTGTTGTTTGGAGAACGCGCTCCTGAATGTCCTTCATGCCATGTCTCTTACACTGTTCATCACATTTTAATCGATTGTCCAGTTTTTAATACTCATCGCATCACCTTTTTCATACATCTATTTTAACCTTATCTGACTTGGTGGGGGAATCTCCCCACCAAAATCTATTTGCTTTTATAAAGAAAATTGGTTTTTTATATTTAATTTGACTTTTTAAAATGTTTTAACTTTAACTTTATTTTTATATATGTGCATGCAGGCATGCACATATATAATTATTTTTATGTAAAACATATTTTTATGTGTATTTTTAACATGGTTTTAATTTTTAACAAACGTGTGGCGCAGTTTAGCCAAATTTGGCTCTTGCGCCATAAAACCCCAAATTCACTCACTCACTCACACGAGGAAGCTGCACTTTAACGGACGATCTACATCTCTTGTCAAGGTTCAGATATGCGACTTTTTGAGCCAGCTGCAAAACTGTCAATCGATTAGTTCAGTGAAGAGATCTTTATGATGACACGGCGATTTCTATCATCCAAGGCCGTGTATGCATTTTGCAGGAAACGTAATCTACACCCAGATCCTTCTATTCATTTCTGAACATACACCTAACGTGCATTTATTTCGAGCTAATTTGACTGCAATCTTTTCCCATTCCTTTACTTGCGGATTTAAGGTTCCAAATATCAACCTGCCACATCAGGGAATCCATTTTTAACTATCTTTCAATGTTTTCAGGCTTTTCACTTTCTTATCATTTATCAGCAACAACTGGAATTTTTCATTCAGTCAGTATAGTCGATTATTCGTCCATCTACACTGATGGTCGAAACGCTGCAGGATGAAGTTGGGTGTGGTGTTGTGATTGAACCATTTTACGGTTTTAGGCTACATCTTCCATGTCTGTCTTTTCAGAATTAACTGCCATTCTTATCGCACTTCAACATATATTAATTTCCAACCACCGTCAATTTTTGCACCTATACTGACAGCATGAGTGCTCTAGAATCCTTGCTTTTCAGAAAATGACTACCAGATCGCCGACAATCCAGTAGTTTACAATACTGCGACATTACTGCGAAATATTTGTACAGCAAAGGTTTTCATATATCGTGTTTTGCTGGCACCTGGACACGTAGGGTCATTTAAACGAGGCTGGACAACCGCTGCAAAGTCGGCGACACATGCCGCTAGCATCCTCCGTCTATTTTAGTAGGATATTGAAGCTCGTCTCACTGCATCATATTCGTAACATCTGGCAGGAATCTGGATCAACAGTTCCTTGGCAAACTGCATATCATTCAAACCTGTGTCCAACTTTCTCATTGGCCAGATGCCAGTGCGAAGAATGATGTCCGTTTGACTCGGCTTCGCATTGGTCACAACTCGTTTCACACAGGCATTTGTTGTTTGAAAATGCCCACTCTAGAATGTCCTTCATGCCATGTCTTTGCTATTCAAGCGTTCATCACTTTTAATCGATTGTCCCGTTTTTAACCATCATCGCATCACCTTTTTCATAAATCTGTTTTAACCTTATCTGACTTGGTGGGGGGTGTATCCCCCCAAAACAAAATCTATTTGCCTTTTAAAAAAATTGGAAATATTTCATTTGACTTTTTAAAATGTTTTATCTTTACCGATTTTTATATATATGCCTGCATAAGCATGCACATAGAACGTATATTTTCAATGCCCGTTTTTATTTTGTTTAATATAGTTAGAATTCTTTTAACAAATGTTTGGCAGCTTAGCCAAAATTGGCTCAGAGTGGCCATTCCGTAAAGGAACCACTCTCGATCACATCATCATCACTGGAAACAAAATTAGAAACGCTTTTGTCCGGAGGAATCATTTAGTTTCTATCTTTTTTGGTGATATCGAGAAGGCATATGATCGTACTTGGCGCTATGGGATACTTCGCACTTTATTTAATTTTGGATTCAGAGGCAATTTGCCTACTTTTATTAAAAACGTTTTTTAAATCTTCGAGTACTTTTAGAGTGAGACTGGCTGGCACTCACTCTGCTCCTTTTACCCAAGCTGAGGGAGTTCCTCAGGGAGTATTTTGAGTGTCACCCTTTTTATTTGTCATATTTCATCCATCTTAAATATTTTATCGCCCTCTATACAGGCTTCACTATACGTGGACGATCTACAGATCAGTTGTGAAGGTTTGGACATGCGCATGATTGAACGACAGTTGCAAACTGCCGTCAACAACATTTTAAAATGGTGCGACACCAACGGTCATAGTATTTCTGCGAGCAAGAGTTGCTGCGTGCACTTTTGCCGCAAACGGGGTATTCATCCCGACCCCGAAATACGCATCCGTGATATAAACAAATTCCCGTAGTTCCCGACGTACGATTCCTCGGAGTAATTTTCGACCGCCGGCTCACTTTCCTTCCGCATATTTTACATTTGCGGAAGAAGTGTGAAAAGTCTTTAAACCTCTTGAAGGTGTTGTCAAACACCTCTTGGGGGCGGATCGACCATCATTACTCGAGTGTATCAGGCAATCGTACTCTCTCGCATCGACTACGGATGTGTTGCATACGGATCAGCGTGCAACTCTACTCTGCAAAAACTTGACCCCGTCCACCATATGGCACTGAGAATCTGCTCGGGTGCGTTTCGCACATCACCGGTGCAGAGTCTCTATGTTTACTGTCATCAGCTTCCTCTAGATCTTCGACGGAGGAAGCTGTCTCTTGCGTTTATTTTAAGATCTTGTCCGTGCCTTCACATCCTCTGCAGAATGTGTATATGAGTACCAGCATGAAGAGACTTTATGATGCACGGCCGTCTAACATCCGGCCGTTTATGGATAGGATGAAGCTTCATATTTCTGAACTCGACCTACCTAACGTGCGTATCCAGCAAAGGAACCTTTTCCTATTCCAACCTTGGAATACGCCACGGTTCCCTTATATCAACCCTTTTGCCACTTACAGTAAATCCACTGTAGCGCCTGTCGTCTTTCAACGCGTCTTCGCCTACCACCGCAGTCAGTATAGTCGTTATTCGGCCATCTACACTGATGGTTCGAAACGTGCAGATTACGTTGGCTGTGGAGTCGTGATTGAAGATATTATGCACGGTTATAGGCTCGACACTTCTTGCAGCATTTTCACTGCCGAAGCTGTCGCCATTTACCGTGCACTTCAATTAATCGACTCCACTATGCCCCGTAAATACTGCATCTATACTGACAGCATGAGTGTACTCGAAGCGCTTGAAAACTACCACGATCGCTGCCATCCAGTGGTATGTACAATACTCGACATTACGAGTCGACTCTACAGCAAGGGTTTCGATATCGTGTTTTGCTGGCTACCAAGTCACGTAGGAATCATAGGCAACGAGCAAGCGGACAGCGCGGCAAAGTCGGCGACGACGCATCTGCCGCTAGCTGTTCCGCTATCGGATATGAAGCGCGTCATCATGCATCATATTTTTAAGATCTGGCAGGAATCATGGAGTCAGCAGTTGGATAACAAACTGCACTCTGTGAAACCTGTCATAGGAGCATGGCCTGTGATGCCAATGCGAAGAACTGATGTCAAATTGACTCGTCTTCGCATTGGTCATACTCGCTTCACTCACAGGCATTTGTTATTTGGAGAACGCGCTCCTGAATGTCCTTCATGCCATGTCTCTTACACTGTTCATCACATTTTAATCGATTGTCCCGTTTTTAACCATCATCGCATCACCTTTTTTAATTCATCACATTTAACTTTACCTGACTTGGTGGGAGAAATACCCCACCAAAATCTATTTGCTTTTATAAAGAAAATTGGATTTTTATATTTAATTTGACTTTTTAAAATGTTTTAACTTTACCTTTATTTTATATATGTGCATGCCTGCATGCACATATATATCAAATTTCTTTTTATGCAATTGTATTTTTAATATGTATTTTTACATGGTTTTATACTCTTTTAACAAATGTTTGGCGCAGTATAGCCAGGTTTGGCTCTTGCGCCATAAAACCCCACAGTCACTCACTCACTCACTCAAAGCAAATCTTTTTTACTGGCCAAAACCTTTATAGATTCTCCATTGATCGTAACTCCTCACAGAACTTTGAATTCTTGTCGAGGAGTCATCTCTGAATCCGATCTTTTATACGCATCTGAAATTTTGGAAGGTCTTTCTGACCAGGGTGTCACTCAGGTCAGAAGAATTAAGATAAAAAAAGAAACGTCACTTTTTCCTACTAAACATTTAATTTTAACTTTCAATAGCCCTAAATTACCATCAAATATTAAAGCTGGTTACCTAAATTGTAAATTACGTCCATATATACCGAATCCTCTGCGCTGCTTTAAGTGCCAGAGGTTCGGTCATTCCCAAAATTCCTGCCGCGGACAACTCACATGTTCTAGGTGTGCAGCTGTAGGGCATTCTTCTACAGATTGTACCCTAGAACCAAAATGCATTAACTGTTCTCAACCGCATACTGCTGATTCCAAACTTTGCCCGAAGTGGAAAACCGAAAAGCAAATTCAAGAAATTAAAACTAATAGAAATATAACATATGTAGAAGCCCGAAAATTAATCGTCCCACAAACGTCTCACACTTATGCTCAAGCTGCTAAATCCTCTAATAAAACCAGTTCTACTCAAACAGATGAAAATATAACGAAAATTAAATGTCCACCTTTGGAATTACTTCAACCCCTTTCATCCACGACAAGAACAAATGTATCCATATCTACTCCTGATGTTTCTACATCATCATCTTCCACCCAAGCCCAACTCTTGTCGTCCACCTCTTCAATATCCACTAGTAACTCCGTGTCTCCACCACCTATTCCTACATGTAATGATGCTCCTTCCAACAATATGGTCACCCCTATTGAATCATCTTCCTCAATCACATACCAACTTCCTCATCACAGTCCGTTATTCCACCACCCTCTGATTCTAATACCGTACAGGATGCCAAGAAACTCGCAAAAGCACGATCGAGGAAAAGAAAAAAAAGAATTACTGAAAAAAATGAAAGAAGCAATAATAGACATAAAAATGAATCCTCATAGACCTAAAAAACCGGCCTCTGATGAGTCTACAACGGATGAGGAAGAAATGATTGTCTACGACGTGGAAGATGAAATTGAATCAAATCCCGATTACGTGAAACAAAATGGTAAGACCTATTACCAGGGACAATTACTTTTAACTCCAACGAAACACAGAAAATAACTTTTTTTTTCCAATACCTGTCCAACTTGGTGGGGAATTCTCCCCACCAATCTGTATTTTAACATCTTTGATATTAACTTTTATATCCATAAATTTTAAGATTTTAAATTTTTTTTTTACCAGACATATTATAACCTTTTAATGTTTTAACAAAATGTTTGGCGCAGTTTAGCCAATATTGGCTCTTGCGCCAATAACCACAAAATTCACTCACTCACTGACCCGGTCACTTCTTGTTGCATGTAATTCGACGAAACACATTTCTTTCACAAGTTGTGTGAGAATCAGGCGGGCATAACTCCATACGGCTGGCGTTTTATTTTTTTCTTCTCAATAAAGGGTTCGAGGCATCTATTCACAGAAATACCTATCTCACAAAGCTGCCACCAAATTATATCTTGCTGTAACGTCGTCAGAAGGTAGCGTGAAAATAATACATCACAGCAAGGTTGTGGGAGTAAAAAAATATCTTTTATTTTTTTTTCTCCAATAGGAAAATTGATTTAAGTTAGATTAAGAAGTTGATAATTTCCATAATAGCCAGTATGGAGACCCCGTTTTCGGGTCGCTCAGTCCACCGCTTGTCTCCGTCCAGTCCGCAAGGCGTTTTTACTCACTCGCGTTTCGGATTCCTGGTCAGCATCACCGAGTAAAACTCTGGGATTCCCCTCTCCGCTTCCTCAAACGATCAGCCCTTCTCTTTTCCGAGCTCTTTTCCTCGACCTTTCCTCTCGACCTCTCCTTTCGGGTCCCCCTCAGGGGGCTCACCTTCTTTAGGTGAGTACGGGTTTCACGCTCCCGAGGTGCCCTAGTGATCTTTTCCTTCTCCCTAGGGGTTTACTGTCTTTGGTAAACACGGGCTTCACGAACCCGGGGAACCTTAGTGAACCTTCTCTATTTTCGGCCCTTTATCTTGCCATCCAAATTTCCCTTTTCTTCTTTTCCGGTCAAGACCACAGATCCATTTTACTAAATGAACATTGTTCAAATTTAGTTTTTTCCACTGAAAAAACTTCCTATTTTTTATTAACATATTTTTGATTTACATCTTGTGTTCCGTTCATTTAGTTTGTTTTCGTATATTTCTTTTTGAATCTTTTGATTTGTGTTGCTTTATTTGTTTTTGACTAACACCGTTGGTTTTCTGACCCGCATGTTTGCCGTGTGCGGCGTCCGTAAGGAGGAAAATGGTGTCCTGGGAATACCTTTTGACCCACGCTTCGCTGTAGACGGGTGGCAGGAGTGAAACGCTCCTGTCAATCGGCTGGTGGTACCTCTCTCTTCGGGTCCCCGAAGAGACACTGCTGTAGGGTTAGTGCTGCAGATAAGGGGGTGTCGGGTTTACCCGTTGGATCCTCGCCCTGATGCTGTAGCATTATATTCTGGGTGTACTTCAGGTAAGCGCCGTGCCTGGTTTTGCCAGATGACCGGCACACTGCCTCCCCTTGTTGGACTCCGTGGTGGGTGGAGGCACGCCAGAATGAAGATTTTTGTACGCATATGGATCCAAGTTTGCTGTGCCAGGGTAAAGGCCTTGTATTGCCCAACCTTTCAATCGACGAAACTGCTCAACGTGTTAGATTTTTGTTAATTTCCTTGCCTAACAATGCCCTGTCTATTAAATCACCATTTACAATACATAAAGCTCCGAAAGGAATAGGTGGAGAACCGAAATCCGTTAAAAGATTGCGATCCGGTGATCTACTTGTTGAAACCAGTTCTTCTACGCAGACAAAAGTCTTTCCTACTTGCGAAAACATTTCTCGATTCACCTGTGAATATAATTCCACATAAATCGTTAAACACATCCCGTGGAGTCATCTCTGAAACTGACCTTTTGACTACCTCTGAAGCGGAAATCCTTGAAGGATTCTCCCATCAGGGGGTCATTCAGGTCAGAAGAATAACAATAAAAAAGGATACAGCTATTATACCGATTAAGCACTTAATTTTAACTTTTAGCAGCCCCACACTACCTCAAACAATAAAAGCTGGTTATTTAAACTGTAAAATCCGTCCATACATTCCGAATCCTCTGCGCTGTTTTAAGTGCCAGAGGTTCGGTCACTCCCAAACTTCGTGCCGTGGTCAATTAACATGCTCTAGATGTGCCTCCGTTGGGCATTCTTCCACGGATTGTACTCTAGAGCCGAAATGTGTTAATTGTGCCCAGTCTCATCCATCAGATTCTAAAATATGTCCTAAATGGAACTTAGAAAAAAAGATACAAGAAATAAAAGCCAATAAAAATATTTCTTATCCGGACGCACGTAAACTAATAGTCCCACAATCATCTCAAACTTATGCTCAAGCTGCCAAATCCTCTAATAAAAACAGTTCTACTCAAACAGATGAAAATATAACGAAAATAAAATGTTCACCTCTGAAATTACTTGAACCATTTTCATCCAAACCAAAAAGCCAAATGCATCAATATCCACTCTAATGTTTCAGATCATCATCTTCAACCCAAGCCCAACTCTTTGCTATCCACCTCTTCCATACCAACTGCTTTTACTCAGAGTCTCAACCACCTATTCCAACATCTAATGACGCACCTTCCACTAATGATATGTTTACCCCTATTGGAACATCTTCCCCAATCATACCCACTTCCTCGTCCAACTCCGTTATTCAACCACCCTTTGCATCTAATATACAGGATACCAAGAAAATCTCAAAAGTCCGAGCGAGAAAACGAAAAAAAGAAATACTGAAAAAAATGAAGGACACAGTATTTGAGATTAAGATGGCTCAACATAGACCCAGAAAGCCAGCTTCTGTGGAATATACAACAGACGAGGAAGACACCATTGTATACGACATGGGAGAAGAGATAGAATCTCCGAAAATGGCAGTACTGTAGGAGAATCAAAAAAGGATATTGCTATACATGTATAACCCCTACGAAATATAAAAAGTGACTATATTTTTATTGACATGAACTGTTTCAACTTTTTAAAATAAAATTTTTACTGATTTTTTTTAATACTTTTGTTTTTAGATCTTGTCTGACTTGTTTGCTTTTCTTATTTGAAAACAAGTCATACGTGATTTGAACTTTTACCGTTTTTTCAGTCTTTTTACACATTTTATTAAACATTTTAATATTTTAACGAATGTTTGGCGCAGTATAGCCAGGTTTGGCTCTTGCGCCATTAACCCCTAAATTCACTCACTCACTCACTCCTTTCGGGTCACCTCCTCTCTTTTTTTCTTTTTCCGGTCTCCTCGTCTCCTAAAAAAAACCCTTTTAAACACAGGGGTGTGTTCACAACACGCCCCTCGCTCCTTCTTATTCGCAGGTCACCAAAGTCTCTCTTGACCTCCTTCTTCCTATTGGCGCATAACACGCCAAAACACACCCGAGCTGTCTGGCCCAAGGCGCCATAGTTCCTTGTCCACATCTGGACACACTTGTCCATCACGCCACCTGTTTCTAGTATTCCATTCACAAAACCCTAGAAAAGATGACATGATTATTTTGAGATACGCTTTGCCTATTATCAAAGGGGCGCCGAAGTCTATTATGGCGACCCGTCTACCGCCTCCACTCCCTGAGTTCAGACAATAAACAATGGCCCCATGGCCACGTGCACTGGTCACAGCTGGTTGATCACAACAATCCAGGGACAATCGATGGGTGTCGTTCGTGTCCTTGACCAGCTGGTGAAACCATAAAACCTATTGTGAATCGGAAGATGGGAATTCACTCCCCTGGAAGATGTCACAGAGCCAATCTTGTAACTTGTCAAGATAGTTTTGCATGTTTTTAAGTGTGTATTTGAGCTGGGTACCTTGCGTAAGCATGGCGGAATCATCCGCGAACAGGCAAGTACTGACGGTGGGGTGTTCTGGGAAGTCGTGTGTGTAAATGTTGTATAAACTGGGGGACAGGGAACTACCCTGGGGGGTTACACTTTGAATAAGTCCATTAGTAGAAAATGTGTTATTTACACGGACCCTGAAGGTCCTGTTGTGTAAATAATTGTGAATAATTTTAATTAAATATCCAGGGAATTTTTGAGTTTGATAAGTTTGTATGTGAGGCCATCATGCCACATCTTGTTGAATGCTCTCTTAACATCTAAGAAAACACCGAGACTGTGTAGAATTTGTTAGCGAATCCTTCATTTATAATATTCGTAACTCGTTTAAGTTGGTGTAGCGTTGAATGGCCCTCCCGGAACCCGCATTGTTCCGGGGGAATGCAATCTATGGCTTTGCAGTGTGTTTGAATTCTTTTTAAGATTATTCTTTCGAAAACCTTAGCAGTAGTACTTAATAAAGAAATCGGCCTATAATTTTGACTAAATTTGTGGTCCTGATTTGGCTTTGGCAACATAACTACGTTTGCTTGCTTCCACTGTGTCGGAAAGTGATTTTTAATGAGGCATTGATTGTAGATTTTTGTTAAATGTGTAATAGCATTTAAAGTTAAATATTTAAGTGCAATATTTGGGATATGGTCTGGACCCGCAGCTTTACGGTTCTGCAATCTTTTAATAATGCCTCGGACTTCGATAGGGGAAGTGAGGGGAGGTGTGAGTCTTGTGAAGTTGTCGAAGTAGTTACAAACAACATTTTCGACTTCTTCGATCTTGTCGTCACTGTAGGGTTCAACATTTTCCTGAAAAGTGACTTCAAGTGTGTCTTTAAAAGCCTCCGCTTTTTCGAAATCATAATAAGCCATTCCTCCTGGACCATGGAGGGGGGGGGATGACCGTAGCTCTTTTAGTGATTTTCCTATGTAAATTGTACAAGGAATTATATCCTATGGGTTTAAAGTTAAAAGAAGATCTTTCCAGGTCCTGTTTTTATGTGCTTCGATTTCTTTCATGATCTGTCTAATGAGAGCGTTAACTTCGCGTTTGTATGGTTGATATCTGGTGTTATTCCAGTTTCCTTAATCTATTTTTTTTGCTCTGATAAGCTCTCGTATGTTTTCAGGAAGGCTGAGGTGAGGTGTGTTGATTACTCTAGTGGACGTGGAAGCAGCGATCGCATTCGTAATTACGTCGGTGAAATTTTGAACGGCCGTGTCCAAATTATCTATTTGGGGATTTCCCGGAATGTTGTGATAAAGTATCTCTTGAAACTTAATCCAGTTTGTAGATTTAAGAGTTCTAAGAATCGGTGGTAAGATGTTATTTGTTATGAAATCAAAAATCACTGGATTGTAATCACTGCTAAGGGCATTTATCGTGAAAACATCAGTGTGAGCCAAATTAGCTGCAAAGCCGATGTCAAGAATGTTGTTAGTGTGCCATGCGTTGAAATGAGTTGGAGTGTCAGGGGCGATAATATCTAATGCGGACCCGACGGCCCAATTGCATAAAATATTACCATTTGTGTTAGACCTACCTGGGTTCCAGCTCGAGTGTTTCGCATTAAAATCACCGAAAAGAAAGGCTCACGCTCCCGAGGTGCCCTAGTGATCTTTTCCTTCTCCCTAGGGGTTTACTGTCTTTGGTAAACACGGGCTTCACGAACCCGGGGAACCCTAGTGAACCTTCTCTATTTTCGGCCCTTTTTCTTGCCATTCCAATTTCCCTTTTCTTCTTTTCCACCTCAGGGGCTCACTTTTGGGTGAGTACGGGAGGCCACGTCCCCGAGGTACCCGAGTGAATTTTGAAAAGAAAAAAAACCCAAAAAAATATTTGTTTAGTTAGAGTTTAAGTTACAGGTCCATATTTAACGTTATATTTAGTTCAGTTAGGGGTTGTTTTGTGGTTAATTTTATTTTGGATATTTTGAGTTTAATTATTTCTACTATTTTAATTTTGGTTTATTTCTTTGGGGTATTTAAAACAAATGAATTTTACTTTTCGTTTTACGTAATGTTAAGACTGGTTTTTGAGTCTGACCCGCATGTTTGCCGTGTGCGGCGACCCGTACCGGGGGAAAGTGGAGTCTGGGGTTCCTGTTGCGTGCCCTTTGGCCCATGCTTCTCCGTAGACGGGAGGCAGGAGTGAGCCCGCTCCTGTCAATCGGCTAGTGATTAGTTCTGCGGATTCCAATACGGGTTCTTTTGGAATACCAAAGACGGTTGCTTTAGGGTTAGTATTGCAGTTAGGGTGCCCTGGGTGAACTGGCGGATCACATCCCGAACCTGTAATACTATACTCCAGTACCACCTCTGAGGTAAGTGCCGTGCCTGACGCATGTCAGATGACCGGCGGGCTGCCTCCCCTTGTTGGGCTCCATGGTGGGTGGAGGCGTACTGGGATGAACACAAAAAATTCTCATGGAACCCATTAGTAAATCTCCTTCAGTGGAGCAACAAATTGTATCTAAAAATTCATCTAATAACAGCAACAAGAATTTAGCGATTCTGCTAGATTCTTTGTTCTTAAAACCCCAAACACCTTTTCCACCGTATCACCTTTTCTAATCGAGAAGGCGATCACGAGTAGCATTGGGCCGGTCAAGACAATTCGCAAGATGCGCTCCGGGGACTTGTTCCTCGAAGTAGCATCGGCGAAACAGTCTTCCGCCCTCCGAACACTCCGTAAAATGGCCCATATTGACATAACTGTCGTTCCTCACAACACCCTCAACTATTCGCGAGGCGTCATCTCGGCAGCGGATTTGTTGAATGTGTCAACAGAGGAAATAAAGGAGAATATGGTGGATCAGAAGGTCTGTGAAGTTCGGCGCATTACGATTCGGCGGGATGGCCAGGTGCTTAACACTAAGCACCTCATCCTGACCTTTTCGACGCCTGAACTCCCACAGTCCGTAAAGGCCGCCTATCTCCATTGCCCTGTTCGACCTTACATTCCAAATCCGCTCCGTTGCTTTCAATGCCAAAGATTTGGTCATTCGAAAACAGTCTGCCGCGGCCAGCCAACCTGCTCTAGATGTGCAGAGGTAGGCCATGATAGCGCAGACTGTAAAGCAAAGGAACGATGTGTCAATTGTAAAGGGGACCATTCATCGTTTTCTCGATCTTGTCCGACAAGGATATTGGAAAAGGAGATCACGGCAGTTAAAATTAAAAACAAACTTTCTTATCCGGAGGCTCGGCGTGTTGTATCGTCCCGCACGCCAGTTTCTGGTAAAAGCTATGCGGCGGCAACCAGCAAAACATACGTATCAACAGCCATTCAGGTGGACGCAAGTACGGCTCCAAAGTCTGGACACTCCGAATCTGTACAACCGAAGTCTATTGCAGTGGATACACGTAAGACTGTATCCACTCCACCCACTGTTAAAAAGACTAGAAAAGCACGCATCAAGGAATCGGGGGTGCAATGCTCACAAAAAAAAGAGGTCGAACCTCTCTAAAAACCCATGACATGGGAGACGATGTCATGGAAATTCACTGCATCCCAAAGCGACGAAAGTCTGATGGACGATCTGTCGCCCAGACCTTCGTCTTCTGGCTCCTTGCGAGGAGCAAGTGCGAAGACTTCATGACCTCCTTTATCTCCTGGAACTGTCGTGGTCTAAGAACTCGACTTGATGATCTCAAATCCATCATATCCACGCACAAGCCCGCATGCGTTGCTCTTCAGGAGACATTTCTGAAGAGTACCATGACAATGCAAGTGCGTGGTTATAATTGTGTACGACGGGATGTCGATGGCGATACATCTCCAACCGGAGGTGTATGCCTCTTCACGTCTAATCTGTATCCCAGTAATGTCGTCACACTGCACACATCATTACAGGCTGTGGCTGTTCGGATTCACGTCCATTCTTTAGTCACAGTCTGTTGTGTTTATTTACCACCCAACGATGTTGTGCCACAAGTGGATTTGAATCATTTAGTCAGTCAATTGCCAGCTCCATTTATTTTGCTCGGTGACTTTAACGGACACAGCCCTCTGTGGGGGCATGATGTTACAAATTCTCGCGGGCGACAGATCGAACAGTTGATTTCTGATCACTGTCTCTGTCTGCTGAACAACGACGAGAAAACTTATTTCCATGCACCCACGAGGACATTTCACTCCCTCGATCTAGCCATCTGTTCGCCAACTCTGCTACCGATGTTGAATTTCGAGGTTGCAAACGATCTGCACAACAGCGATCATTTCCCTCTCCTAGTCTCGCATGTTAATGGTGCGGGGACGCGTTTTCGTCCCCCCACTTATCATTTTCATCGCGCAGACTGGGATAAATTCACGCGGTTAGCGATTATCACAGGCACAATGGTCCAGAACAGGGCAGTTGATGAAGCAGTCTTCAATGTCACTGAAGCTATTCGGAATGCTGCCGATGCAGCCATTCCCAAAACATCAAATTCCCCTCGAAAGCTGTGCAAACCATGGTGGAACGCTTCCTGCCAACAAGCCAAAAAGGAACAAAGGAGGGCGTGGGGTATTTTCAGGAGGTACCCCACCACTGATAATCTCATAGCGTTCAAACGTGCGAAAGCGTTAGCTCGTAGAATACGTCGTCAATGCCAGAGAGAATCTTGGATCCAGTATGTGTCTTCAATCACATCGTCAACTACCAGCCAACAGTTATGGAGAAAGGTCAAAGCAGCGAATGGCCTTTATCGGGAATTTAACATTCCGATATTGGAAACTTCTACTGCTTTGTTTTCGTCACCTTTAGATGTGGCCAACTTGATTGGCAAAACATTTGCTAGTGTGTCCAGCTCCGATTCATATAGCCCTGCATTCCAGGCGACTAAGAATCGTTTAGAGCGGACACCTATCAACTTCAGGTGCCGACAACCTTTACCATATAACTGTGACTTTGACATGTTTGAATTGAAGAGAGCCTTATCATCGGCCCACAATACTAGTCCAGGTCCTGATGGAATATCCTATGAATTGCTTCGCCATTTGAACGAGGATTCACTAGTAAGTCTCCTTTACCTATTCAACCGAATATGGAGGGAGCAGGTGTATCCTACTCAATGGCAAGAAGCCATAGTGATCCCCATTCTAAAACCTGGTAAAGATCCAAAGAACCCTCTTAGCTATCGACCGATAGCACTCACGAGCTGCCTTTGTAAGACACTAGAACGTATGGTCAATGCCCGTCTCGTTTATGAGTTAGAAAAGAACAAATGCATTCCTCTGTTTCAGAGTGGCTTCCGTAAAGGAAGGTCCACTCTCGATAATATTATTCAGCTGGAAAGCAAAATCAGAAACGCTTTTGTCCGGAGGAATCATTTAGTTTCTATCTTTTTCGATATCGAGAAGGCATATGATCGTACTTGGCGCTATGGGATACTTCGCACTTTATTTAATTTTGGATTAAGAGGCAATTTGCCTACTTTTATTAAAAAATTTTTAAATCTTCGTACTTTTAGAGTGAGACTGGGTGGCACTCTCTCTGCTCCTTTTACCCAAGCTGAGGGAGTTCCTCAGGGGAGTATTTTGAGTGTCACCCTTTTTATATGTCATATCTCTCACATTTTACATGTTTTATCGCCTTCTATACAGGCTTCACTATACGTGGACGATCTACAGATCAGTTGTGAAGGTTCGGACATGCGCATGATTGAACGGCAGTTGCAAACTGCCGTCAACAACATTTTAAAATGGTGCGACACCAACGGTCATAGTATTTCGGCGAGCAAGAGTTGCTGCGTGCACTTTTGCCGCAAACGGGGTATTCATCCCGACCCCGAAATACGCATCCGTGATATACAAATTCCCGTAGTTCCCGACGTACGATTCCTCGGAGTAATTTTCGACCGCCGGCTCACTTTCCTTCCGCATATTTTACAATTGCGGAAGAGGTGTGAAAAGTCTCTAAACCTCTTGAAGGTGTTGTCAAACACCTCTTGGGGGGCGGATCGAACATCATTACTCAGAGTGTATCAGGCAATCGTACTCTCTCGCACCGACTACGGATGTGTTGTATACGGATCAGCGTGCAACTCTACTCTGAAAAACGTGACCCTGTCCACCATATGGCATTGAGAACCTGCTCGGGTGCGTTTCGCACATCACCGGTGCAGAGTCTCTATGTTAACTGTCATCAGCTTCCTCTAGATCTTCGACGGAGGAAGCTGTCTCTTGCGTATTATTCTAAGATCTTGTCCGTACCTTCACATCCTCTGCAGAATGTGTATATGAGCACCAGCATGAAGAGACTTTATGATGCACGGCCGTCTAACATCCGGCCGTTTATGGATAGGATGAAGCTTCATGTTTCTGAACTCGACCTACCTAACGTGCATATCCAGCAAAGGAACCTTTTCCTATTCCAACCTTGGAATACGCCACGGTTCCATTATATCAACCCTTTTGCCACTTACAGTAAATCCACTGTAGCGCCGGTCGTCTTTCAACGCGTCTTCGCCTACCACCGCAGTCAGTATAGTCGTTATTCGGCCATCTACACTGATGGTTCGAAACGTGCAGATTACGTTGGCTGTGGAGTCGTGATTGAAGATATTATGCACGGTTATAGGCTCGACACTTCTTGCAGCATTTTCACTGCCGAAGCTGTCGCCATTCGTCGTGCACTTCAATTAGTCGACTCCAATATGCCCCGTAAATACTGCATCTATACTGACAGCATGAGTGTGCTAGAAGCGCTTGAAAACTAGAACGATCGATGCCATCCAGTGGTTTGTACAATACTCGATATTACGAGTCGACTGTACAGCAAGGGTCTCGATATCGTGTTTTGCTGGCTACCAAGTCACGTAGGAATCATAGGCAACGAGCAAGCGGACAGCGCGGCAAAGTCGGCGACGACGCATCTGCCGCTAGCGGTTCCGCTATCGGATATGAAGCGCCTCATCATGCATCATATTTTTAAGATCTGGCAGGAAGCATGGAGTCAGCAGTCGGATAACAAACTGCACTCCGTGAAACCTGTCCTAGGAGCATGGCCTCTGATGACAATGCGAAGAACTGATGTCAAATTGACTCGTCTTCGCATTGGCCATACTCGCTTAACACACAGGCATTTGTTGTTTGGAGAACACGCTCCTGAATGTCCTTCATGCAATGTCTCTTACACTGTTCATCAGATTTTAATCGATTGTCCAGTTTTTAACCATCATCGCATCACCTTTTTTCATACATCTATTTTAACCTTATCTGACTTGGTGGGAGAAATACCCCACCAAAATCTATTTGCTTTTATAAAGACGATTGGATTTTTATATTTAATTTGACTTTTTGCAATGTTTTCACTTTAACTTTAATTTTTTATATCATTGTATTTTTCCTGTGTATTTTTACCATGTTTTTATAATTTTAACAAACGTGTGGCGCAGTATAGCCAATTTTGGCTCTTGCGCCATAAAACCCCACATTCACTCACTCACCCGTTTTTAATACTCATCGCATGACCTTTTTTCATAAATCTGTTTTAACCTTATCTGACTTGGTGGGGGAATCTCCCCACCAAAATCTATTTGCTTTTATAAAGAAAATTGGATTTTTATATTTATTTTGACTTTTTAAACTGTTTTAGCTTTAACTTTATTTTTTTTATATATGTGCATGCAGGCATGCACATATATAATAATTATTTTTATATCATTGTATTTTTCTTGTGTATTTTTAACATGCTTTTCATATTTTAACAAACGTGTGGCGCAGTATAGCCAATTTTGGCTCTTGCGCCATAAAACCCAACGTTCATTCATTCATTACAACAGTGAATTGATTTCTTTCCGCTGTGTAAGGGAAAGGTGAGTACCTTCATTTTCCCGAAGTTGACAAGGATGTGGTTCAGTATCAACAGTGAGAAGAGCATTGATGTTAGGAGGCGCTTTCTTGTATTTTCTGTGGGATGTTTCCGTGAAATACCACTGTTTCTAAGACGATCCCTGCAGCTGTAAAAAAGTCTATGCCTAGAAGTGTTCTGTTGCCTTTAGCATTTTCCAAAGTTATTAGCTCCATGGCAATGACTTTTCCTTGGATACCAATGTCTACTGAAGTTGTCAGTATTTCAGTGGTTTGAGTACGACCATCAACTAGAGTCATTTGCATTGTTTTTTGTTCAAAATTCAATCATTTTTGTTTAAGTAAATGATATAATTTTTCACCAGCCATTGAATGTGTATCACCAGTATTAGCACAAACTGCTGCTTCTGTATTACAAATGGAAATTTGAATTATACTAATGGGATTATTTTCACTGAAGATACTATAAAAGTTTGATTGATTCAAACTTGATGACAAGGTATCTTTTTGTCGAACTGGGTTGCAAGTGTGGCATCTTGATCGAGAATGATTCCGGGAGCACCACATCCATAAAAAGATACATGAGTTCTGTCTTCTTTTGTATCCACAACTTTCTTCTCAGGTATTCTGTCGTTTGAAGTGGGATTCCGCCTACTGTTACTGGGAACCCCGGTTTCCCGCCTACTTTGACTGAGGAAACCTGACAGAGAATGTTCAAGTGACAGCAACTTAGGATTTCGTGTAGTTACTTCTCCAGGGATTGGACTTCATTTTTTTTTTTTGTTCCCAACTAAAGTTTTGTTATTTTTATTTCGCATGTTCTAACTTCTTCATACGAATCTAGCTTCATACGTTTTCACAAGTTGTAGAGGATTATTCAAATTACACCATTGGTCCAAAAAGTGATCTTTGTAATCTTGAGTGGCTTTCTTTTTAATTTGGTCTTCCACAATCAAATCTTTCAATTCTTCAAGCGTGGTAACTTTTGATTCGTTGAGCTACCCATCAAAATATGTTTGTAAATCAAAATAGAAGTCACGCCAGGTTTTTACAGGGTCTTTGGTGTGCCGGGAAAACATTTGCCGAAATTTCTCTGCACTTAATTTAAAGCGTTTTAGTAAAATTTGTTTGACTCTATAATAGTCTTGAGTATCAACAACAGATTCTTTTGTGATTAAATTTGAAAATTCATTTGGTAAAAGACCAACAAGGTACACCACCCACTGAGGAACTGGTACCTTTTAAAAATGTAAACTGCCTTTCGAAGAGGTCTAGAAAAATTGTTACATCAGTTGTCTTTGGATCAAAAATCGGTAATAGCTTATGGAGTTCTAACTTTGAAATATTGGAGTCTGCAGAAGACACCAGCGCAGTTGTAAAAGTGTCAGTTGTATTTTGAAGTTTTTGCATTTCAAATATTCGTTGGTTTTCCTTATCTCTTTCAGCTCGCAATTCGAGCTGGTTTCTATCACTAATAATACGATTTAAACATTCTTTAGTAAAATCTACATCATACACTTCACTTTTTAAGATTGCTTCTTTTATGTCAAGAACTTTGAAATTGTTTGGTATTGATATGTCTAGTGTTTCCTCCAATTCAAGGAGGTCCGGCCTGCGACCTTTTGCTAAATAAGCCATCGTGAAATGTCACTTCAATTTAATAACAAATTTATATTCTTTGAACTTTAAATTAAATTTAACCAAATGTTATTTTAAATAATAATACAGAAATATCCCACATTAAAGTAATATCTCAATTTCTTACAATATGCAATTTGAAAAAAAAATTTCATGAATGACAAAAATGAAAAAAATAGTAATGTTTTCGTTGTTTTCACTTTCAATATACAATCAAAGTAAAATTACTATCAAACTTATAGTTAAAAAATAAAAAACGATCTGAAAACACATTTCAAATGTATCATACCACAAGTAAAAAGAATCACATACTCATAAATAAAAGTTCTACTTAGCCGAAACAAAATTTCTTATTGGTATTCAAAAAGAAAAGTTATTACTCTTTATACCATAAAAAACAATTCCATAGAACTCAGAGTTATAAACAACCTTGAACTGTCTATTTCTCTCTATTTTATTTATTTTCGCTTACCCAGCATAAAATTTCTCATCAGTTTCAAAAATGAATCATAGTTTAAAATTAATACTAGAACAGAAAAGGAAATGGATAAATATTCTTTTTTTCTTTTAAACCACTAAATATATTATGTAACTGAACGAAATATTTAAACAAGTTATACACATAAATGAATATTTTATTAAAAATAGCATATAACAAAACAAAAGTTTTATAGAGCATTAATCTTTCGAACAAAGATTGTAATCATTGAAGAAAAGAATACATATCTATTTTGTTTTGTGTTTTCACTTTTAAGCTTTTAAGTAAACAACGTTATACGCATTAATTTAAAACAACACAGCATATATTTTAAGAACATGGAACATAATTTTAACTGTATATTATACTACTGTGTAGCAAATGACGTTTCTTAAAATAAGAAAAAGATTTCTTAATTCAATGAGAACAGTTTATATAATTAGCACAGGAATGTATAGAAATGTTTTCTAATACTGAGCAATGAAATCAATACTTAAAGAATTCAACTATTTTTTAGGATATTAAAAATCCAATTTGTATTAGGGCATGCAATAATGAAACTAGTATTATAAGGTATAATACTTTAAAGAAAATTCAAATAAAAAAAAAACTTTTGCTTGCACTTCAGTTGAAGATTAATCCAAAGATTTGTTACTTGCTCACAAGGTAATAAAGGGACACGCGGGGAACTTTACAAAGTCCACTAGTTAATTAAACACATTTATTAGACAAAACAAACATTTACATACATAACTAGAGAACTAATAGTTAGTATAGAATTGAAAGGGATCAGAGCGCATGCTCGTACATCCTTACAGTTCGAAACTGGCCATTACTGAAGCTAGAAGTCTGTCTGCTAGAAGATAGACGCTGGATGTCACTGGGAAATGGAACGCGAAGCGTGGAACGCGAAGCGTAATCCCATATCGAGATTGTTGCTGAGTCCTTGTGTGGGTGGGCCTGCCTGAGAGAGAGTGTCCTTATTGGTGGTTCGAACGTGGCAAGTAGGCGTGGATTTGAGATCGGGGATTTTCTTCAATACGGTTTCGACGGGAATGTCCAAAAGTTGTCTATAAGGCTTTGCTGTGGTTGGTCAATGGCACTGCGAGAGAAGGCACTCAATTGGCTGCACTGAAGCATTGGAACAAATCAGAGGAGGAGGTTCAGAGAACTAGCCTGTGTGGGGTAATGCAATTGAGTGAGATTAAACAAAAAATAAGAAAATTTTAAAAACAAGAATTTAAAAAATTAAGAATTTAGCAAGGGTAGTGGTCACTCGCCACCCGGCAAGTGACTAAAAGAATTGTTAGGGGGGATTGTAGGAGTCTAGGAGGATTCTCCTAGGTCTCTTGAGAACTGGCATTGGAATATAGTTATTGAGCAATTTTACGTTTTCGTTATCAATATTGGGTAAGTTATTAAAGAATGAAATAGCCAGTTTTTGTATATAGCTTTTAAAAGGAAGAATTTTAGTATCTTCATAAATTTTAGAATTTCTGGTGTATCTATCTGCTCTAACTATATTTCTGATAATCGAGTTCTGAGCAACCTCGAGTGTTTTAATATTAGAATCTGCTGCGTAACCCCACACAGGTGAACCATATGTCAGAATTGGACGCAGAACGGCAGTGTAGAGAAGTAACTTATTGTACATATTCAATACTGAATTTCGGCTAATAAGGGGGGAAAAAGGCTCTTTGAGCTCTCCGAAATTTATCTCGCGTTTGAATTATATGTTGTTTCCATGTGAGTTTATTATCTAGAGAGTCAGTCCTAAGTATTTTGTGTTCTGAGACCATTGGAGTTGTGTGGAGTATAGTGTAGGAGGTGTTGGTTTTGTTTTCCTTTTGGTGAAGAGTACTGCTATTGTTTTATCAATATTAATTTTTTATTTTCCAAGTGTCGAAAAAAATTTCTAATAGTTTTAGGTGATTATTGAGTGCTAGTGTGATCGTTTTTATTATTTTTATATGTTGCAAGGGTGACAGTGTCATCAGCATAAATATTAGTGGAGGTTTGAGGGTGAGTAGGTATATCGTTAATGAAGATATTGAATAATAGTGGCCCAAGCAGGCTTCCTTGAGGGACTCCATAATTAATTTTAAAAGAATTTGAAAGTGTGTCATTAACACGTACTTGGAAGGACCTGTTAACGAGGTAGGAATTAATCAAATGAATTAGAGCAGGAGGGAAGTTGTTAGTGATTAGTTTAAAGATGAGTCCACTAACCCAGACCCTGTCAAAAGCCTTCTGAATGTCGAGAAAGACAGCTCCAGTGGACCTGCCTCGTTTTTATTAGGCTTTCTAATGGGGAATACTATTGCATTTTTCCAATTGTTTGGAAAATGTCTAAGAAACAAGATTTTATTTATAAGGTAGGTTAGAATTAATATAATTTTGAGAGGAAAATTTTTAATCATTTTGTTAGTGATAAGGTCAGAACCGGGGGCTTTATTGTTTTTAAGAGTTTTAATATAATTAAGAATTTCATCAGGATCGGTAGGCGAGATAGGAATCGAAGGATGATTATCAAAAAAGTTTTTTAAAGTATTAGTGATTTCATTGTCTATAGGATGATTGCTATCACCAGGTCTCTTATTTTCAGAAAAATTATTTTTTAGGGTTGTTGCAAGAATATTGGCCTTCTGTTCGTCGCTATTAGCGACGCCGGAAGAGCTAGAGAGGGAAGGAATGTTAGATCTTTTTTTACGGAGAAACTTTTGACACTGCCATAAGCTATTGTCGCGTGTGTTAAGAGATTCTAATTTGTTATTCCAATTTTGTTGCGAGATCTTTTTAAGTTCTTTTTTAAGCTTTTACTGTAGTCTGTAGTAGTTTTGTTTGTGTGTGGGATTTAAGGTGTTATGGTATTGTTTCTTAGCTCTGTTTTTGTCGCGAATGAGATTTCGAATGTAGTTAGGAGTGAAGGCGTGTTTAGTGTTTTCTATTGGCTTAGAGGCGAATTGGTGGGCGGAGCGAACGGCTGCGGTGAAAAAATCTTATCTTTTCTTCGAGCACAGTGGGATTTTTAATGCCTTGAAAGTCTAAAATTTTGATATTATTTTTTAAGTTACTTTTAAAGGCGGACCAACAGGTGGTAACTGTCCTAGCGTTGTCATGATGAATTGGAGGAAGAAGGGAAAAATTTAGAATAACGGGGTTATGATCCGAGGAAAGTTCTGCTGACGAATTAATGTTGTAGGGGAAATGAAAATTATTAATTATCGCGAAATCAATAGTGTTAGCAGATCTGTAGCCATACCTAGTAGGTGTATCTGGAAATGCAATGCTTAGATCGAGAGTATCAACGAAAGTTTTTAGTTGACAACCACGAATAGAGTTATTGGGGCAGTTCCACATATTGTGTGTAGCGTTAAAATCGCCAAAAATCACACAATTACTGTTGGTCTGAAGCAGGTTTTCTAAGTCAAGTGTGAAGAGTCTTTCGTCAGAGGATGGGGGTACGTAAACAGAGATAATTGAAATTGGATTTAAATTTTGCGGGGTAATAACTACCACTGTGGCTTCAATATGATTAAGGGTGGGGTGGGGATGTTGTAATGCGAGACATTTTTCTTAGTTAAAATTAAAGTTCCGCCGCCTGCGTGTCCGTCACCAATACGATCGTTTCGGTAGCAGTTGTAGTTTGGTATGTTAATGTTGTGATGTGGTCTCAGATGTGTTTCTTGAATTAGAAGAAGATCGGGAGAGTACTTCTCTACGAAAATTTTAAACTCAGATATTTTGTTAAGAATGCCGTTTGCGTTCCAAGAGCAAAGTTTCAAACCAATCGTTTTGTGACTAATCATCGTCATCGTGGTCGAGATAAGCCTCAATTAGGGCGCTTAATTCTTTCTTTTTTTGAGATCGATTGGATTTCCTGGGTGGGGGCGAGAGCGTTAAAGTTAAGCGAAGCAATTTGTTGAGTCAAAATGGCGAGGTTATGCATAGTCTGTTGAAGAGTTTGCACGATTGTAAACTGTGAGCTATTTTCGATTAAGTTGAATTCTTGAGTAGTAGGGGGTTTAGTGAATGAACGATTGGTTTGATTTTGCGGGGAAATAGCAGGAGCGTCTTTTACTCGTGGTGCTGCTGTTGAGTGATTTTGTGTTGATCTGGTTTCTTGTTGTTGGTGGCTTGCGCGTATGGTAGTGTTAGGTCTAACGATACTGTCGACTACGGTTGAGTAATTATTCCTAGTTGTAGTACCTTTACGAGGCTTGGGGAATAGTGGGCACTTAGAGTAGTTGGCCATGTGGCCATATGCTTGGCAATTAATGCAGTATGCGGTCTCAGTGCGTTGAATGGGGCAATCTTTCGTTTGATGCGCTTCTCCGCACTTTAGGCATCTGGGGTGCATGTGACAGTTATCAGATGTGTGGTTAAATCGGTTACATTTGTAACATTGTGTCACTCCTGTACCCTCATAACCTTCAACTCTAATGGAGAGATAGCCTAATGTGTCTTAAGTTGAAATATTTTTGCATTGTGTATGTTCCTAGGGAGAGTTATCATAAAGACGGGGAGTTTTTGTTTGGTAATTCTTCCGATTAGTTGTGATACTTTTGTTTCATTGAATCCTTGGTCTACTAAGTCTGATTTAATGTCGTTGATGTCCGTGTTGCGGGGTAGTCCTTTGATAACGACCTTAATGGGTCGTTCGTCCTTAGGTGTGATGACGTGGTACTGAAATCGGTGTTGGTCGAGTAGGTTTAGAAGTTTATGGTATTCAATGGAAGTGTTTGTGTATAATTTAATGAGCTCTCCGGAGAGCTTGCTGCGGATATTGGGGAAAGTGGTGGTTATTACTTTCATATGTTCTCGTGTTTCATCAGATGTCTTAAGCATGATAGGCGGGGGAAGATAAGTCTTAGGTGTGTTGGTAGAGGGAGGGGGATCATTAGTTGTAGTGTTGTCATTAGTTCCTGCTATTTCCTGTTGATTTAGATTAGAGAATTTATTATTAGTTTCTACATTAAAATTGGGGCTTAGAATCAGGTTCGGCTTTTTAATGGTTTGTCTCCTGGTTGGTGAGACGAAACCGTCATCATTCTCTTTCCTTTTTTGTGAGTTAACTTTAGGGAGAGCCGGAAATTCCTGTTGAGAGATATTAGGGGTAGGGGGGTGTTCCATGAACAGTGCAGCCTGGAGTAGTACAAGAAAGAGTGCCATACTCACATTCTGCGTTGCGGTGCTGCTCCTGGTAGTATTTCAGTCGGGCGAATAAGTCGACCACTTCCGGATCGTCGGCTTTCATGTAGGGCGAGAGGAGTCGGAGCGAGTCTTCAGTGCCCTTTGCAAGCAGAGAGAATTTTCTAATGTTGTTGTGTATTTGAACCAGTTGCTCGCAGGAAGTGGAGAGTTCCGGTGTAGAGGGCCTTGAGGTAGGAAGAGGGATATTTTTGCATTCCATATTTGAGATCAAGTCCGTGGCCATGTCCGAGGTCGTATCCAGAAAATATCGTTAATATGTAGTGGCGAAAGAATCTATCTTTTAGCCCTGAAAAGAGCTATAGTACGACTGGCTCAATTGCCTCCAAAAGATCAAATCGTTATTCTAATAGTCGGTGAGCGTGGGAAAGTACGGAGCGTATAGAAGACGCGACCGTACTCAAGCGTATCTCAAATGTCGATCCCCTACAAATTTCTGTATTCTCCAGCTCCGGTTGATTTCCGATGCTGCTTTTGTACAAGGAACTGGAATCAATTTACTGATTCCTCCATCCTCTATCTGGTGTTGTCATTGGCCTTGTGTTGCGACTTGGTTGATGGAAGTGGGCGGAGTTTCGGATGCAGGGACCAATGGGGTGGAAGAGGGCAGACTAGGAGAGCCGAGCCTACCAATGGAATGGGTGTTGGGAGTGAGCATTGATTCTAGATTAAAACAAGTGGGTTTTAGGAAAAATATTCAATGGAATTGGAAATTGCAAAAGGTATTTTAAAAGGAGAAAAATAATGTAAAATTAAAAATTATTGTATAATTAAAAAGAAAATTGAGGATGTGTGTGTGTTTTTAGAGGGGAATATAAAAATTATTTCTTGTCGAGCAAAGCTTCAACAAGGAGAATCGTCGGAGGAAGCTGTCTCTTGCGTATTATTTTAAGATCTTGTCCGTGCCTTCACATCCTCTGCAGAATGTGTATATGTGTACCAGCATGAAGAGACTTTATGATGCACGGCCGATTAACATTCGGCCGTTTATGGATAGGATGAAGCTTCATATTTCTGAACTCGACCTACCTAACGTGCGTATCCAGCAAAGGAACCTTTTCCTATTCCAACCTTGGAATACGCCACGGTTCCATTATATCAACCCTTTTGCCACTTACAGTAAATCCACTGTAGCGCCTGTCATCTTTCAACGCGTCTTCGCCTACCACCGCATTCAGTATAGTCGTTATTCGGCCATCTACACTGATGGTTCGAAACGTGCAGATTACGTTGGCTGTGGAGTCGTGATTGAAGATATTATGCACGGTTATAGGCTCGACACTTTTTGCAGCATTTTCACTGCCGAAGCTGTCGCCATTTACCGTGCACTTCAATTAATCGACTCCACTATGCCCCGTATGCATGCGTGCATATACATGTGTACATATATTTTTACACATATATATTTTTAAAATATGACATTCTTTTCACAAGTGTTTGGCGCAGCTTGGCCAAAGTTGGCCCTTGCGCCATTAAAATTAACAATCATCATCATCATCACCACTATGCCCCGTAAATATTGCATCTATACTGACAGCATGAGTGTACTCGAAGCGCTTGAAAACTACCACGATCGATGCCATCCAGTGGTATGTACAATACTCGACATTACGAGTCGACTCTACAGCAAGGGTTTCGATATCGTGTTTTGCTGGCTACCAAGTCACGTAGGAATCATAGGCAACGAGCAAGCGGACAGCGCGGCACAGTCGGCGACGACGCATCTGCCGCTAGCTGTTCCGCTATCGGATATGAAGCGCGTCATCATGCATCATATTTTTAAGATCTGGCAGGAATCATGGAGTCAGCAGTTGGATAACAAACTGCACTCTGTGAAACCTGTCATAGGAGCATGGCCTGTGATGCCAATGCGAAGAACTGATGTCAAATTGACTCGTCTTCGCATTGGCCATACTCGCTTCACACACAGGCATTTGTTGTTTGGAGAACGTGCTCCTGAATGTCCTTCATGCAATGTCTCTTACACTGTTCATCACATTTTAATGGATTGTCGAGTTTTTAACCATCATCGCATCACGTTTTTTCATACATCTATTTTAACCTTATCTGACTTGGTGGGGGAATCTCCCCACCAAAATCTATTTGCTTTTATGAAGAAAATTGGATTTTTATATTTCATTTGACTTTTTAAAATGTTTTATCTTTACCTTTATTTTTTATATATGTGCATGCAGGCATGCACATATATAATATTATTTTTATATCGTATTTTTCTTGTGTATTTTTAACATAGTTTTAATATTTTAAGAAACGTGTGGCGCAGTATAGCCAATTTTGGCTCTTGCGCCATAAAACCCCACATTCACTCACTCACTCACCCAAGCAGGGGGGGATAGATAACAGGTTTCTTCTTCGCTCTGGCAATGAGTTTGTGTAGCGAGTCGTTCGTGTGGCTGCATTCGACGAGGGCGTCATCCCACTCTCGCTGTTTGATGTTGAGCAGGTCTTTTTTAATGTCTCTTTGGAGGCGGTTTAGTTCGGTTTTCAGGGGTGGGTAGCGGTTTTGTTGCCTGAGTTTGCGAAGCCTGTTTTTTTCCCTGATTTTCATCCTGGTTGCCTACGGGACGAGGGTGAAGTCCTGCTTCATGGACCCCTCAGGGGGCTCACCTTCTTTAGGTGAGTACGGGCTTCACGCTCCCGAGGTGCCCTAGTGATCTTTTCCTTCTCCCTAGGGGTTTACTGTCTTTGGTAAACACGGGCTTCACGAACCCGGGGAACCCTTGTGAACCTTCTCTATTTTCGGCCCTTTTTCTATCCATCCAAATTTCCCTTTTCTTCTTTTCCGGTCAAGACCACAGACCCATTTTACTAAATGAACATTGTCAAATTTAGTTTTTTCCACTGAAAAAACTGCCGCTAGCGGTTCCGCTATCGGATATGAAGCGCGTCATCATGCATCATATTTTTAAGATCTGGCAGGAATCATGGAGTCAGCAGTTGGATAACAAACTGCACTCTGTGAAACCTATCATAGGAGCATGGCCTGTGATGCCAATGCGAAGAACTGATGTCAAATTGACTCGTCTTCGCATTGGTCATACTCGCTTCACTCACAGGCATTTGTTGTTTGGAGTACGCGCTCCTGAATGTCCTTCATGCAATGTCTCTTACACTGTTCATCACATTTTAATTGATTGTCCAGTTTTTAACCATCATCGCATCACGTTTTTTTCATACATCTATTTTAACCTTATCTGACTTGGTGGGGGAATCTCCCCACCAAAATCTATTTGCTTTTATGAAGAAAATTGGATTTTTATATTTCATTTGACTTTTTAAAATGTTTTATCTTTACCTTTATTTTTTATATGCATGCACATATATAATATTATTTTTATATCGTATTTTTCTTGTGTATTTTTAACATAGTTTTAATATTTTAACAAACGTGTGGCGCAGTATAGCCAATTTTGGCTCTTGCGCCATAAAACCCCACATTCACTCACTCACTCACTCCACTGAAAAAGCTTCCTATTTTTTATTAACATATTTTGATTTACATCTTGTGTTCCGTTCATTTAGTTTGTTTTTCGTATATTTCTTTGAATCTTTTGATTTGTGTTGCTTTATTTGTTTTTGACTAACACCGTTGGTTTTCCGACCCGCATGTTTACCGTGTGCGGCGTCCCGTAAGGAGGAAAATGGTGTCCTGGGATTACCTTTGGCCCACGCTTCGCTGTAGACGGGTGGCAGGAGTGAGCCCGCTCCTGTCAATCGGCTGGTGGTACCTCTCTTCGGAGTCCCCGAAGAGACACTGCTGTAGGGTTAGTGCTGCAGATAAGGGGTGTCGGGTTTACCCGTTGGATCCTCGCCCTGATGCTGTAGCATTATATTCTGGGTGTACTTCAGGTAAGCGCCGTGCCTGGTTTTGCCAGATGACCGGCACACTGCCTCCCTTGTTGGACTCCGTGGTGGGTGGAGGCACGCCAGAATGAAGATTTTTTTTGTACGCATATGGATCCAAGTTTGCTGTGCCAGGGTAAAGGCCTTGTTTTTGCCCAACCTTTCAATCGACGAAACTGCTCAACGTGTAAGATTTTTGTTAATTTCCTTGCCTAACAATGCCCTGTCTATTAAATCACCATTTACAATACATAAAGCTCTGAAAGGAATAGGTGGAGAACCGAAATCCGTTAAAAGATTGCGATCCGGTGATCTACTTGTTGAAACCAGTTCTTCTACGCAGACAAAGTCTTTCCTACTTGCGAAAACATTTCTCGATTCACCTGTGAATATTATTCCACATAAATCATTAAACACATCCCGTGGAGTCATCTCTGAAACTGACCTTTTGACTACCTCTGAAGCGGAAATCCTTGAAGGATTCTCCCATCAGGGGGTCATTCAGGTCAGAAGAATAACAATAAAAAAGGATACAGCTATTATACCGACTAAGCACTTAATTTTAACTTTTAGCAGCCCCACACTACCTCAAACAATAAAAGCTGGTTATTTAAACTGTAAAATCCGTCCATACATTCCGAATCCTCTGCGCTGTTTTAAGTGCCAGAGGTTCGGTCACTCCCAAACTTCGTGCCGTGGTCAATTAACATGCTCTAGATGTGCCTCCGTTGGGCATTCTTCCACGGATTGTACTCTAGAGCCGAAATGTGTTAATTGTGCCCAGTCTCATCCATCAGATTCTAAAATATGTCCTAAATGGAACTTAGAAAAAAAGATACAAGAAATAAAAGCCAATAAAAATATTTCTTATCCGGACGCACGTAAACTAATAGTCCCACAATCATCTCAAACTTATGCTCAAGCTGCCAAATCCTCTAATAAAAACAGTTCTACTCAAACAGATGAAAATATAACGAAAATAAAATGTTCACCTCTGAAATTGCTTGAACCATTTTCATCCAAACCAAAGCCAAATGCATCAATATCCACTCCTAATGTTTCCAGATCATCTTCAACCCAAGCCCAACTCTTACTATCCACCTCTTCCATACCAACTGCTTACTCAGAGTCTCAACCACCTATTCCAACATCTAATGACGCACCTTCCACTAATGATATGTTTACCCCTATTGGAACATCTTCCCCAATCATACCCACTTCCTCGTCCAACTCTGTTATTCAACCACCCTCTGCATCTAATATACAGGATACCAAGAAAATCTTAAAAGTTCGAGCGAGAAAACGAAAAAAAGAAATACTGAAAAAAAATGAAGGACACAGTGTTTGAGATTAAGATGGCTCAACATAGACCCAGAAAGCCAGCTTCTGTGGAATATACAACAGACGAGGAAGACACCATTGTATACGACATGGGAGAAGAGATAGAATCTCCGAAAAATGGCAGTACTGTAGGAGAATCAAAAAAGGATATTGCGAAATATACATGTATAACCCCTACGAAATATAAAAAGTGACTATATTTTTATTGACATGAACTGTTTCAACTTTTTTAATATCAAATTTTACTGATTTTTTTTAATACTTTTGTTTTTAGATCTTGTCTGACTTGTTTGCTTTTCTTATTTGAAAACAAGTCATACGTGATTTGAACTTTTACCGTTTTTTCAGTCTTTTTACACATTTTATTAAACATTTTAATATTTTAACGAATGTTTGGCGCAGTATAGCCAGGTTTGGCTCTTGCGCCATTAACCCCTAAATTCACTCACTCACCTGCTTCATGGATTTAAATTTACTTGATTGATTGAGGGCGGTGTGGATGTTGTAGTTTAGTTTGCTGATTGCTTCATCTATTTCTTCGGTATTATATATCACAAGTGTTTGGCGCAGCTTGGCCAAAGTTGGCCCTTGCGCCATTAAAATTAACAATCATCATCATCATCATCATCGGTATTATATATATTAATTGGGGGGTTGCCGGCTATTGTGGTGGAGAGGATATCTTGAAATTTATTCCAGTTTGTGATAGTTTTACAGTTTAGGAGGTGGCTAGTTTTGAAGTTAAATTTGACGACAAAGTGGACAGGGTTATGGTCACTTGATAGGTCATATCTGGATTCAACTGCGATGTTGTTGATTCCGCAGGAGACGCCTAGATCGATGACTGAAGGTTGGTGGTTTTGCTGTTGAGGTATTCTCGTGAAATCAGTGGGCGCTGAGATGACAAGTCCGCACGTGTTGGCGTAATGGAAGAGTCTTGTTCCTGCAGTGTTCCCACGGTGGTTTGGATTCCAGGTTGGGTGCCTCGCATTGTAGTCGCCGACTACAATGCATTGTGCTCGGTTCCTGAATATCTTAATGAGGTCCAGGAGGAAACTATTGATAGGTGAACTGGGAGATCTGTATAGGGAGCATACTGTGATATTGTTGGTGGGTCCTTCGATTTCTATGGCTGTGATGTTGACGGCTGTGGTGTAGATATTTATGACGTGGTGGGCAATAGAATTTTTGACGAGGATGGCAGTCCCGCCACCACGGTGGGTGAGTCTGTCATTCCTGTGAGTTGAATAGTTCGGGATATTGAGGTCGATGCAGGGGCGGAGATTAGTTTCTTGGAGGGCAATTATGTCCGGGCTATTGTCGTTGATATAATTTTCTAGTTCTTCGATTTTACGTTGAATTCCGTCGGCGTTCCAGCTGACGATGTGAAGTTTGTCTCTATGGAGGGGATTAAAAGTTAATTCCGAGCAGTTCACAGAGCTCTATGGCCTTTTCGCCGTCTGTTTGATCGGTGTTCGCAATTCTTACAATTTCTCTTAGTGTGGTGAGGAGCTTGGTTACCTTCGGGCTTTGGAGATCTTTCAGGGTATTCGTGAGTGAGGGTTCTTGTGAAGTCGTGGGTGAAAAATGTTGCGGCGCAGTTTCTGGATCAGGACGTGGTTTGGGTGTAGGTCTGGTGATCGCTGGTTGAGGTGCAGTTGATCGTGGCTTGGAATTGGCGCTTGTTGGTGGAGCAGGGGTGGAGATGGAGGTTTGAGGCTGTTGTTTTTTAGCTTTCATTTCTTCCTTCCGTTTTCTGGCCCTTTCGTCCCAGAAGTTTACTTTTGGTGGTGGTGGAGGCTTATTTAAGGGGTTTCTCGGACAGCCCGAGAAGTTTGCAGGATGGTTACCCTGGCAGTGGCAACATGTGGCTTCAGTGTCCTTGGTCTTCTTGCAGTCACTGGTGAGGTGCGGTTGCCCGCATTTCACGCATTTGGGGTTTCTGGTGCAGAACTTGGAGCTGTGGAAAAACCCCTGGCAGCGGAAACATTGGGCTGGGCCTTTTTTTCTCGAGTGGTTCGATTTTGATTTTCATGTAGCACAATTCTGTTATGTTGTAAACGTCCTTGTTGGGTTCGTTTTTGGGAGGGAGAGGAGGAAGAGTGGCATGGGTAGACCAGTTTTCCGGTTTATCATGACGTGGCAGTCGTTTATTGTTAGTCCAAGTTCACTGAGTCCTTCTATTATTTGCTGAGGTGGCATGTCGGAGGGCATTCCTCGGATGACGACTTTTAGTTCTTTTTCTTCATTTAGTTGGTAGGTATAAGATTCGAGTTTTTCGTGGTCGATGAAGCTTCTGATTTTGTGGTATGCTTGAGGGGTCTTGGGGTAGACGCGGAGGCCTTTTCCGATTATTCTTCCCATGAGGTTTTCTTGAGTTATATTTTGGAGTTGCTTCAGGAATGCGACAGAGTTGTTTACGTTGTCAATTGTGATCGGGGGAGGTGGGCGGAATCTGGGAGGCTTGGGTTGGGGGACGTCCTCGTCTCTTTCGTCTTGCTCATTTTCTAAGTTGGGTGGATCTTCTATCTGAAGGTTGCTAAAACGGTTGGCTGTTTCGACTTCTGTTGTTTTTAGCTTTTTGCTGGCCGTTTCATGCGGTGGAGATGGACTTTTCCTATTATTTTTTCTTCCTTGAATGGGTTTGAAGGGGGTTTCCTGGGGTTGGGACTGGTTGGTTTTCAGGTGAAATCTTTTAATGAGATCTCTCATGTGGTCTGTTTCAATCTGTCGTAGACTGTCGTGCAGTGTGGTTCCTTCATTGCATATTTCCACCAGTTTGCTGTGGTATGTGCTCTTGTCATCTTCACAGCGGAAGGAGTATCTATCTAGGTTGTCCATTAACTGGAACATCTCAGCGAGGAAGTCACCGCAATTGCTTGCATTTTCCATGTGCTGAAGATTTTCTTCGATAACTCTGATGTCTGGAGGAATGACAGGGGGTGAAGGAGTTCTTCGCCGTTGATCAGTGCGGGTGTCCATATTTTCTCCTTCCGAGTCGGAGGAAGAGAAATCCATTTCAGGGTCTTGAGGGGAAAGCGGGTGCGGGGGAGTCCCCGTTGCTTACGTCGTGAGCAATTGAAGATCCGATGAGGAAAAAAAGTGCTCTTAGCAGTAGAGCGGAGTTGAAAATCTTCGAATAAAATAGTTTTTTCGAACGTAGTGAAAGATAGCAGCTAGAGCGTAACGTCGGAGAGATCAAGAATAACGTTGAATTCAAGAGGTCACCCTCCCGAATTCCGACCGTGGTGAAGGTGCCCTAGTGATCTTTTCCTTCTCCCTAGGGGTTTACTGTCTTTGGTAAACACGGGCTTCACGAACCCGGGGAACCCTAGTGATCCTTCTCTATTTTCGGCCCTCTTTCTTGCCATTATAATTTCCCTTTTCTTCTTTTCCACCTCAGGGGCTCACTTTCGGGTGAGTACGGGAGGCCACGTCCCCGAGGTACCCGAGTGAATTTTGAAAAGAAAGAAAAACCCAAAAAAATATTTGCTTAGTTAGAGTTTAAGTTACAGGTCTATATTTCACGTTTTCTTTCTTTCAGTTAGGGGTTGTTTTGTGGTTACTTTTATTTTTCATATTTTCAGTTTCATTATTTCTACTATTTTGATTTTGGTTTATTTCTTTGGGGTATTTAAAGCAAATGAATTTTACTTTTTTTTTTACGTATTGTTAAGACTGGTTTTTGAGTCTGACCCGCATGTTTGCCGTGTGCGGCGACCCGTACCGGGGGAAAGTGGAGTCTGGGGTTCCTGTTGCGTGCCCTTTGGCCCATGCTTCTCCGTAGACGGGAGGCAGGAGTGAGCCCGCTCCTGTCAATCGGCTAGTAATTAGTTCTGCGGATTCCAATACGGGTTCTTTTGGAATACCAAAGACGGTTGCTTTAGGGTTAGTATTGCAGTTAGGGGTGCCCTGGGTGAACTGGCGGATCCCATCCCGAACCTGTAATACTATACTCCAGTACCACCTCTGAGGTAAGTGCCGTGCCTGACGCATGTCAGCTGACCGGCGGGCTGCCTCCCCTTGTTGGGCTCCATGGTGGGTGGAGGCGTACTGGGATGAACACGAAAAACACTCATGGAACCCATCAGTAATTCTCCTTCAGTGGAGCACCGTAAGCTCGAATTTTCTGATTCATTTCGATACTTCATAATGAAAACTCCTAAAACCTTTACGTCTATTTCTCCATTTCTAATTGAGAAAGCTTTCACTAGCAGTATTGGGGGAGGTCAAGTCGATTCGAAAGATGCGCTCCGGGGACTTGTTCCTCGAAGCGTCATCGGCGAAACAGGCGACCGCCCTTATAAATCTGCAGAAGCTTGCTCATTTAGACGTTACCGTGGCTCCTCATGCTAATTTGAATTTTTCGCGAGGCGTTATTTCACCAGCGGATTTTCTCCACGTGTCGACTGAGGAAATCAAAGAGAACATGAAGGCCCAAAAGGTCTGTGATGTTAGGCGTATCACGATAAGGCGGGATGGACAGGTGCTGAACACAAAGCACCTCATCCTGACCTTTAATACGCCTGACCTTCCACAGACTGTTAAAATGGCCTACATCCGATGCCCAGTCCGACCATACATCCCGAATCCGCTGCGATGCTTTCAGTGCCAGAGATTTGGACATTCAAAAACAGTCTGCCGCGGCCAGCCAACCTGCTCTAGATGTGCAGAGGTAGGCCATGATAGCGCAGACTGTAAAGCAAAGGAACGATGTGTTAATTGCAAAGGCGATCATTCATCGTTTTCTCGCTCTTGTCCAACCTGGCTACTCGAAAAGGAGATCACGGCCTTAAAAATCAAAAATAAAATTTCGTATCCGGAGGCTCGGCGTGTTGTATCGTCACGCACGCCAGTTTCTGGAAAAAGCTATGCGTCGGCGACCAGAAAAACATACATATCAACGGCCATTCAAGTAGACGCGAGTACGGCTCCAACATCTGCGATAGCCGCAACTATGACACCGAAGAATGTTGCCGTGGATACACTTAAGTCTGTATCCCCTCCCCGAGATCATAAGAAGAACAGGAAAACACGCATCAAGGAATCGGGGGTGCAATCCCACAAAAAAAAGAGGTCGAACCTCTCTAATAAACTCCATGACATGGGAGACGATGTCATGGACATTCACGCCTCGCAAAGCGACGAAAGTCTTATGGACGATCTGTCGCCCAGACCTTCGTCTTCTGGCTCCTTGCGAGGAGCAAGTGCGAAGACTTCATGACCTCCTTTATTTCCTGGAACTGCCGTGGTCTAAGGACTCGACTTGCTGATCTCAAATCCATCATATCCACGTACCAGCCCGCATGCGTTGTTCTTCAGGAGACATTTCTGAAGAGTACCATGACAATGCAAGTGCGTGGTTATAATTGTGTACGACGGGATGTAGATGGCGATACATCTCCAACCGGAGGTGTATGCCTCTTCACGTCTAATCTGTTTCCCAGTAATGTCGTCACACTGCACACATCATTACAGGCTGTGGCTGTTCGGATTCACGTCCATTCTTTAGTCACAGTCTGTTGTGTTTATTTACCACCCAACGATGTTGTGCCACAAGTGGATTTGAATCATTTAGTCAGTCAATTGCCAGCTCCATTTATTTTGCTCGGTGACTTTAACGGACACAGCCCTCTGTGGGGCATGATGTTACAAATTCTCGCGGGCGACAGATCGAGCAGTTGATTTCTGATCACTGTCTCTGTCTGCTGAACAACGACGAGAAAACGTATTTCCATGCACCCACGAGGACACTTCACTCCCTCGATCTAGCCATCTGTTCGCCAACTCTGCTACCGATGTTGAATTTTGAGGTTGCAAACGATCTGCACAACAGCGATCATTTCCCTCTCCTAGTCTCGCATGTTAATGGTGCGGGGACGCGTTTTCGTCCCCCCACTTATCATTTTCATCGCGCAGACTGGGATAAATTCACGCGGTTAGCGATTATCACCGGCACAATGGTCCAGAACAGGGCAGTTGATGAAGCAGTCTTCAATGTCACTGAAGCTATTCGGAATGCTGCCGATGCAGCCATTCCCAGAACATCCAATTCCCCTCGAAAGCTGTGCAAACCATGGTGGAACGCTTCCTGCCAACAAGCCAAAAAGGAACAAAGGAGGGCGTGGGGTATTTTCAGGAGGTACCCCACCACTGATAATCTCATAGCGTTCAAACGTGCGAAAGCGTTAGCTCGTCGAATACGTCGTCAATGCCAGAGAGAATCTTGGATCCAGTATGTGTCTTCAATCACATCGTCAACTACCAGTCAACAGTTATGGAGAAAGGTCAAAGCAGCGAATGGCCTTTATCGGGATTTTAACATTCCGATATTGGAAACTTCTACTGCTTTGTATTCGTCACCTTTAGATGTGGCCAACTTGATTGGCAAAACATTTGCTAGTGTGTCCAGCTCCGATTCATATAGCCCTGCATTCCAGGCGACTAAGAATCGTTTAGAGCGGACACCTATCAACTTCAGGTGCCGACAACCTTTACCATATAACTGTGACTTTGACATGTTTGAATTGAAGAGAGCCTTATCATCGGCCCACAATACTAGTCCAGGTCCTGATGGAATATCCTATGTATTGCTTCGCCATTTGAGCGAGGGTTCACTAGTAAGTCTCCTTTACCTATTCAACCGAATATGGAGGGAGCAGGTGTATCCTACTCAATGGCAAGAAGCCATAGTGATCCCCATTCTAAGACCTGGAAAAGATCCCAAGAACCCTCTCAGCTATCGACCGATAGCACTCACGAGCTGCCTTTGTAAGACACTAGAACGTATGGTCAATGCCCGTCTCGTTTACCAGTTAGAAAAGAACAAATGCATTCCTCTGTTTCAGAGTGGCTTCCGTAAAGGAAGGTCCACTCTCGATAACATCATTCAGCTGGAAAGCAAAATTAGAAACGCTTTGTCCGGAGGAATCATTTAGTTTCTATCTTTTTCGATATCGAGAAGGCATATGATCGTACTTGGCGCTATGGGATACTTCGCACTTTATTTAATTTTGGATTAAGAGACAATTTGCCTACTTTTATTAAAAACTTTTTAAATCTTCGTACTTTTAGAGTGAGACTGGGTGGCACTCTCTCTGCTCCTTTTACCCAAGCTGATGGAGTTCCTCAGGGGAGTATTTTGAGTGTCACCCTTTTTATTTGTCATATTTCATCCATCTTAAATATTTTATCGCCCTCTATACAGGCTTCACTATACGTGGACGATCTACAGATCAGTTGTGAAGGTTCGGCAACTGCCGTCAACAACATTGTAAAATGGTGCAACACCAACGGTCATAGTATTTCTGCGAGCAAGAGTTGCTGCGTGCACTTTTGACGCAAACGGGGTATTCATCCCGACCCCGAAATACGCATCCGTGATATACAAATTCCCGTAGTTCCCGACGTACGATTCCTCGGAGTAATTTTCGACCGCCGGCTCACTTTCCTTCCGCATATTTTACATTTGCGGAAGAGGTGTGAAAAGTCTTTAAACCTCTTGAAGGTGTTGTCAAACACCTCTTGGGGGGCGGATAGAACATCATTACTCCGAGTGTATCAGGCAATCGTACTCTCGCATCGACTACGGATGTGTTGCATACGGATCAGCGTGCAACTCTACTCTGCAAAAACTTGACCCCGTCCACCATATGGCACTGAGAATCTGCTCGGGTGCGTTTCGCACATCACCGGTGCAGAGTCTCTATGTTAACTGTCATCAGCTTCCTCTAGATCTTCGACGGAGGAAGCTGTCTCTTGCGTATTATTTTAAGATCTTGTCCGTGCCTTCACATCCTCTGCAGAATGTGTTTATGAGTACCAGCATGAAGAGACTTTATGATGCACGGCCGTCTAACATCCGGCCTTTTATGGATAGGATGAAGCTTCATATTTCTGAACTCGACCTACCTAACGTGCGTATCCAGCAAAGGAACCTTTTCCTATTCCAACCTTGGAATACGCCACGATTCCATTATTTCAACCCTTTTGCCACTTACAGTAAATCCACTGTAGCGCCTGTCGTCTTTCAACGCGTCTTCGCCTACCACCGCAGTCAGTATAGTCATTATTCGGCCATCTACACTGATGGTTCGAAACGTGCAGATTACGTTGGCTGTGGAGTCGTGATTGAAGATATTATGCACGGTTATAGGCTCGACACTTCTTGCAGCATTTTCACTGCCGAAGCTGTCGCCATTTACCGTGCACTTCAATTAATCGACTCCATATGCCCCCGTAAATACTGCATCTATACTGACAGCATGAGTGTACTAGAAGCGCTTGAAAACTACCACGATCGCTGCCATCCAGTGGTATGTACAGTACTCGACATTACGAGTCGAATGTACAGCAAGGGTTTCGATATCGTGTTTAGCTGGCTACCAAGTCACGTAGGAATCATAGGCAACGAGCAAGCGGACAGCGCGGCAAAGTCGGCGACGACGCATCTGCCGCTAGCGGTTCCGCTATCGGATATGAAGCGCGTCATCATGCATCATATTTTTAAGATCTGGCAGGAATCATGGAGTCAGCAGTTGGATAACAAACTGCACTCTGTGAAACCTGTCATAGGAGCATGGCCTGTGATGCCAATGCGAAGAACTGATGTCAAATTGACTCGTCTTCGCATTGGCCATACTCGCTTCACACACAGGCATTTGTTATTTGGAGAACGCGCTCCTGAATGTCCTTCATGCCATGTCTCTTACACTGTTTGTCACATTTTAATCGATTGTCCAGTTTTTAATCTTCATCGCATCACCTTTTTTCATACATCTATTTTAACCTTATCTGACTTGGTGGGGGAATCTCCCCACCAAAATCTATTTGCTTTTATAAAGAAAATTGGTTTTTTATATTTAATTTGACTTTTTAAAATGTTTTAACTTTAACTTTATTTTTTACATATGTGCATGCAGGCATGCACATATATAATTCTTTTTATATAATTGTATTCATGTGTGTTTTAACAGGGTTTTAATGTCTTAACAAACGTGTGGCGCAGTATAGCCAAGTTTGGCTCTTGCGCCATAAAACCCAACACTCACTCACACTCACTCTGAGTTACCGTCCCATTGCTCTGACGAGCTGCTTCTGTAAGACCTTTGAACGTATGGTAAATACCCGTTTGGTATATGTTTTAGAGAAAGAAAAGTGTATTTCTCCTCTGCAGAGTGGATTCCGCAAGGGCCGATCCACTCTTGATAACCTTGTTTTTTTAGAATCCCAAATCAGGGATGCCTTTGTTAGGAGAAACCACTTGGTTTCTCTTTTCTTTGATATAGAAAAAGGCATACGACCGAACTTGGCGCTATGGGATTCTCCGTAATATGTATGATTTTGGCCTAAGGGGAAACCTTCCCATTTTTATTTTTAACTTTTTATCTGTTTGTTATTTTAATGTACGCATTGGTCACTCCTCTTCTCATAAATTCATTCAAGATCAAGGTGTTCCTCAGGGTAGCGTTTTGAGCGTTACCCTTTTTAATATTCATATCAGTAACATACTTCATCAACTTCCACCTTCAGTGCGAGGAATGCTTTATGTTGACGATCTGCAAGTCTCTTGCCAAGGATCAGATATGCGACTAATTGAGCGACAGCTGCAAACAACTGTCAATCGATTAGTTCAATGGTGCGATCAGAATGGACACACGATATCTCCATCCAAGAGCAGCTGTGTCCATTTTTGCAGAAAGCGTAATCTACACCCAGATCCTTCTATTCATATAGGGCATATTCAAATACCTGTTGTCAGTGCGGTGCGCTTTCTCGGAGTAATCTTTGACTGCAAATTGACTTTCCTTCCGCATGTCCTTTACTTGCGGAAGAGGTGTGAACGATCCCTAAACATCTTAAAGGTACTATCAAACACCTTATGGGGAGCGGATAGAGTCTCGTTACTCCGAGTACACCAAGCACTAATACTTTCACGTTTGGACTATGGTTGTGTAGTTTACGGTTCTGCTCGTGCCTCTGTATTAAAACGACTGGACACAGTATATCACTCTGCTCTAAGAATCTGCTCTGGTGCCTTCAGAACTTCGCCTGTTACCAGCTTGTATGTGGTATGCCACCAACCACCTTTAGAACTAAGGCGGAGGCAATTATGTGCCACTTATTTTATTCGTGCTGTGTCTGTTCCTTCTCATCCATTAAAACCCTTTGCTCTTGCCATTGGTCTCAACCGAATTTATGAGGCCCGTTCATTTAACATCAAACCTTTTTCGGAAAGAGCAAAGGCTGTTCTAAATGACGCCCACTTTAATAACATAAACATCCAGGAAAATAATATCCTTGCATTTCCACCCTGGGACATCCAAATTTTTCACTATCACAATCCCTTTTCGGGCTATGACAAAGCAGGTACTGCTGCTGTTATTTATCAGCAACTCTTTTTTTTCCATCGCAGTAAATATTCTAAGTACATACCCGTCTACACGGACGGGTCGAAGACTGCAGGACATGTTGGGTGTGGTGTTGTTTTTAATAACACCATTATAAGTTTTAGCTTACATAATTCCATGTCTGTCTTTAGTGCAGAATTAACAGCTATTCTTGTCGCACTTCAACATATAATAGTTTCTAACCACCGTCATTTTTGTGTGTACACTGACAGCATGAGTGCTCTGGAGTCCTTGCACTTTTCAACAGAACATAGGCACCCCACTGTGATCGAAATACTTCTTCTCCTACGAAAATTGGAGAGAAAAGGTTTTCATATCATTTTTTCCTGGGTACCTGGACACGTGGGTATACTTGGTAATGAACAGGCTGATACCGCTGCACGATCCGTATCTGATCACATGCAGCGGCCTGTCTGTTACCGAGATTTAAAGACTTCAACACAGAATTATATTCATCGTGTATGGCAAGAGACTTGGGATCAACAGATCCTCAACAAACTGCATAGCATTCATCCTTCCACTTCTCATTGGGCAGCACTACCAGTGCGAAGACATGATGTCCGTTTGACTCGGCTTCGCATTGGTCACACTCGTTTCACGCACAGGCACCTTCTGTTGGGTGAAAATGCCCCAGAATGTCCCTCGTGCAAGGTCCCATATTCAGTTTGTCATATTTTAATAGATTGTCCTGTTTTTAACCATCATCGCATCACCTTCTTTCATACATCTGTTTTAACCTTATCTGACTTGGTGGGGGAATCCCCCCACCAAAATCTATTTGCCTTCGTTTTAAAAATTGGATTTTTACATATGATTTGATTTGTGTGTTTCTTTATATTTTTAATATATTATATGCATGCGTGCATATACATGTGTACATATATTTTTACACATATATATTTTTAAAATATATGACATTCTTTTCACAAGTGTTTGGCGCAGCTTGGCCAAAGTTGGCCCTTGCGCCATTAAAATTAACAATCATCATCAACAATCATCATCATTCATCATTTCTGATGTACCAGGGAGAGTCAGTAATAATTTTTAGAATTTTGTTTTGTGCTGTTTCTAACATTTTAATATTAGAATAGGCTGCGTGGCCCCAGATTGGACTTGCATATTGTAGTACAGGTCTGAGAACGAGTTTATAAATAAGCAACTTGTTTCTTAAGGATAAACACGATTTCCGTGCGATTAAAGGGAAAACTTTAGCGACGGAAATGTTAAAATTTCGGCGAACGCGAATGATATGTTGTTTGAAAGTGAGTCTTTTATCGAGGATCACCCCTAAGTATTTGGTGTTTTTAGACCAGGGTATGTGTGTGTTGTGAAGGTATAACTTGGGTGGTTCTTTTTTGATGTGATATGAGAAGAAGACGGCCTCTGTCTTTGCTACATTTAAAGCAATTTTCCAAGTAGAGAACCAGTCTTCTAGTTTAGCAATGTGCTTGTGTAGGAAGTGAGTAACGAGTTGGAGTTCGTTACTTTGTGCCAGGATCGCCGTGTCATCGGCAAACATGCAAATCGTGGATTGGCTGGTTCTAGGAATATCGTTAACATATATATTAAATAGGATCGGAGAGATGGAACTGCCCTGAGGAGTTCCAGCTGTTATTCTTCTGTTGGAAGAATGAGAGTTATTTACTTTCACCGTGAAAGAACGGTTATTTAAAAAGGAATTAATTAGTTTGATTAAGTGGGGAGGGGTTTTAATTTTAATTAATTTGTAGAGTAGTCCCACATGCCGTACTCTGTCAAATGCCTTCTGGATGTCTAGGAAAACAGCGCCGGTAGATTTCCGGTCTTGGAATCCTGATTTTATGTACTCCACCACCCGCAGAAGCTGGTGTGATGTGGAGAGTCCGGCTCGGAAGCCATGTTGTTGAGGGATTAGGATGTCATTATCGTTTAGATGTAGACATAGTCTTTTTTGAATAATTTTCTCAGTTATTTTACTGAGTACAGGTAATAACGAGATTGGGCGAAAACTATATATATCTGGGAGGGTAGGATCTTTCCCAGGTTTAAGGATCGGAATTACCGATGCTTTTTTCCATAGTTGTGGGAAGTAACCCACTTTAAGAATGTTGTTAATTAGATTAGTAATTTGGAAGATTACAGATCTATTAAAATGTTTGCACATTTTTGTCGTGATTCCTTCTCGGCAGGGGGCCGTTCTGATTTTAAAGTTATTGATAATGTTAATTATTTCGGAAGGTTTAGTATTAGTAGGAGAGTCGTCAAAGTTATTTTCGTTATTAAGGAACCTGGAAACCAGCCTAGTGTGGGTTGAGTCTTGTGTTGGATTAGAAATGTCGTTGAGTTGAAACTGATTTTCTAGCGAGTCCGCTAGTGTTTCAGCTTTTTCGTCGTCTGTAAAGGCGATCCTGGTGTTGCCGTTAAGGGCTGGGATGGGGGATCTCTTCTTAAAACCTTTGGTCATGTTCCATAAGGAGCCATCAACCGTGTCTAGAGAAGCGAGTTTGTCCTCCCATTGTTTTTGTGTGAATGCTTGTGTTTTTCTGTGAATTTTATTCTGAATTCTGTTGAGATCTGTTTTATGTGTGGGATTCCGTGTGAATTGGTAAAGTTTACGTGTCTTATTTCTAAGTTTAAAGAGTGCTTTTAACTCGTTGTCTATGTAAAAATTATTGTTAGCGTAGATTTTAATGGATGCGTTGTTGTAAGCATTAAGAATGTGGTTTGTGAGAGTGGAGGCCTGCTCTTCAATCTCCTCTCCCGTCTGCGCTGTGATTGGTTGAAAAGTGGGCGTGTTTGAGAGGTGAAACCGAAAGCGTTCCCAGTTAGTGGAAACGTTCCTGGTAGGAAAATTAAATTGGATAGATGTTTGAAAGTTTAAAATTATTGGATTGTGGTCGGAACTAAGCTCGGGCGAAGAAATAATATCAGTTAACCAATATAAGTTTCTCGTCAGAGCAAAGTCGATTGTGGAGGCGGAGTTATAGCCAAATCGTGTAGGTGAGTCGGGAGCAACGATATCTGTGTCTGTGTTGTCAATTAAATTTTTAATCAGTTGCCCCCTGGGGTTGATATCTTTGCAACCCCAGTGTGTGTGGTGAGCGTTATAATCTCCGCATAAAATGGAGGATTGCTCTAGGGCGAAAATTTCCTCCAGATCGTGAATGCACGCGGAGGGTGAAGTGGTGGATGGAATGTAGATAGAAGCTACGAGAAGTGGGTTTTCGCCCGGAGTGGTGAGAACTACTATCATAGACTCGACCGCCCCGAGAGAAGGTGTTGGAAGGTGGTGATGCTTGAGAGGATTTGATAAGAATCGCAGTGCCTCCAGATGGATGGATTTGAGTGTCTCTGTCGTTTCTGTAGAGAGTGTAATTGGGTACTCGGATTGATACCCCTGGTCTTAAGTGGGTTTCTTGAATAAGTAAAATATCGAGGGAGTGCTTATTTATAAAATCACGTACTTCAAGAATACGTGATCGAACACCGTTTGCATTCCATGCAGCGATTCTAAGCCCGAAGCGACTAAAAATCATTAATGGTTATTTTGATGGGTGCCTTCAGAGGCTAAGACACCGAAAAAGATGTCGAGGCGATCTTCGTTAGATTTAGCATTTTTGAAGGCTTTCCCTGCATCGACGATGCCTGGGAAGTCCTTGAAAAATTTGCGGAATTCGGCCATGGCCGAAATATATTCGTTGAATGAGATAGGTTCCTCTTTTTTGTTCGATTCGGGCTTGGAATTGCTCTTCTTCGCCGTCTCAGTTCGATCGATGGGTGCTGCCATCTGTTGGGTATTTGAGGTTGCATTTGCATAAGAAATAGCGGGGGTTACCAATTTTGATGTGAAGGTTTTGGGGGTAGCTTTGTTGCGATTTTGTTTGGCGGTTGGAGCTCGCCATTTTTTATTTTTGATTTTTGGGAAGCTCCGATTTTTGGGAGTTACGCCAGTTTGCCGGGTGGCCGTCTTTGTCACAATTGATACAGTGGGGAGTGGCCAGGCGTTCCTTAATGGGACACTCTCCAGTTCTGTGCTCCTTTGAGCATTTTAGGCAACGGGGCTTCATAAAACAGTTCGCAGAACTGTGATTGAAGTAGTTGCAGTTATAACACTGCGTTGCACCCGGCCTTTTGTTGAAGGTATCAATGACAACTGACATGTAGCAGCATTTGCTAATATCGTAGATGTCAGTGGCGCCTTCGACATGTTTTCTTAATTCCACAAGAAAGATCGGTAGAGGAAATTTAGATTTCCTCTGGGTTAGCTGGGAGACCTTCATGACATGGACTCCCTGGTTAAGTAAGTTTTCTTTGATCTCGGCCGTTGGCGTGGATTTGGGAAGACCCTTAATAACCACTTTGAGTGGTCGTTCGGAAAGATGGGGAACGGAGTAAAATTCCTCCCCTTGAGCTTTAAGAGCAGCGGAGATTTCGCGGTGCTCATCGGTAGTTGATGCCATAATTTTGATATATTGGCCGGTAAGTTTGTTGACCGAGTTGGGATATTTTCGGTCAAGTTCCTTCAGAATTAGGTTATAGTTGGTTTTATATTTAAGCATTATGGGTTTAACTTTGAGAGTGACGGTTACGTCCTCGTTTTCATTGGTTCCGTTGCTTTCGGGATTATCCTCTTGCATAGGATCTTCTGACTCGATTGCGTTGTCTACGGGATCATCGATCGCGAGACTGGCGAAGGAGTTTTTCGTGGGGATTATAGCGTCTTCCTGGTTTTTTAGATCTTGTTTCGGCTTTTTTGCCGGATTTTTGGTGGATTTAACGTTATTTTTTTGATTCGTTTTGTTAACTTTTTCGAATTAGTATTACTTTAGTTTTCTAGAATTAAAGTTGCCGGGAGAATAGGAGATTCAGCCGGTCTTTTGTTTTTAGGGCGGAACGAGTTAATCCCGTTCCCTTTATTGTGTTGGCAGCTTTTTACAGGGCAAGGATAGAGAACTTTCAACTCACCCAGAGCAGTGGCGTATTCCAGTTCCGTATTTGCCTTCTTGATCAGCGCCGAAAGTTGAGACGCATCGGTACAGTCCTTATCAAATGTCTCAATTTCGATAAAATCCTGAAGATATTTAATCCTCAGGTCTTTGATCTTAAGTAGCTTCTCGATGGTTTTAATTGGCGCACATCGTACGTCAGTTTGAAGATTGGCAGGTGCGAGGGCGGCAGGGGGAATCTCCGTGCCTAACTAACTGCATTGCGTCTTCAGGAGCTCTCTGATTCTCGTGACCGCTCATGACGGTGTCTCGAGTCAGAATGTGTTGATTAAAAAAATGATTTGCAAATGAATGTTGTTAAAATAGCAGATTTAACTAAAGAATCTGGGGATAGGTTATTAAAAACTCTTGGAAAAATACAAGCATCACAGGATTTAAAAAGTATTTATGTATTTATAAAAAGCAGATTTTCAGAGAAAAAATTGAAGTTCAGCCAACCTCTATTGCTGGATATAAAAGTCTTATATGTTCTAGTCGTATAATACCTTCAGGCCGTCCTCTTTCCCTTCCAGAATAAACTAGCAGTTGATTCTTCTTATAAGATGGTTAATTCAGCAGTTATACCAATATTTTACCAAATACTTGTCAGTGCTTAGATTATAAGCGCCAAATCCGGTAACGCTTCTGAATTTGTTTTCCAGTGAAGGAGAGTAGTTCAGTTCACACACAGTTCAGATGATTGACAGATGATTTTGGTACCATGAATCTAGGGTGCGTCAGCACCCTTCTATCCTCTATCGGGAATTCTGATGTTCTTGGTTTTGCGAACTTGGCTTTGGAGAGTGAGGCGTGGCTTCAGGAGCGGAGAACCAATGGTAGTGCAGGAGGCGTTGGCTATGGAGGTGATCTTTGATTGGAGGATGGAAGTGAGCTTGTTAAAAGTTAAGTCATGTACTTTGAGATAGAAAATAAATTTAAAAATTGGAAGGAAAACTTTGAATAAGTTGAGAGAAATTTTAAAAAAATTTAAGGGGAGAGAATAAGTATTAAAAATATGAAAAGGGGGATTTAAGTATTTAAATATTGTTCATGATTGCTTCTGCCAGAAGACAGGTTTTTTCTTCGTCTGATTTTGCAGTTTTGAATTTTGAAAGTAGGTCGAGAATTTTTGGGTTTTTCTTAACTAAATTAGAGATTGTATTAATTAGTTCCTAAACTTGAGAAAAATCCGAACTGTTAGTTTCTTGGGTAAGGAATTCACTGGAAGAGTTTTCCTTTTCATTTACAGTTTGATTTTCGATTTTGGTAGGGGTCTGGCTAGGGGATTTCTCCGCTAACAACGTTAGCGAAGGAAGTTCCCTCTTTTGTCCATTTACTGGAAAAGTTTTTTCTCGCTATCGGGTTGGAAAAGGCTGCGCCTTTTTTAGGTTGGGGGAATTTGGGGCATTTTGTGTAACATGCCGAGTGACCGAAGTCCTGGCAGTTAATACAAAACGGATTTTGTTGTCGCTCTTTGATATGACAATTTCTAGTTGCGTGGTCTTTGCCGCATTTAAGGCATCTTGGTCGCATATAACAATTCGCGGCTGTGTGATAGAAGTTATTGCAGTTGAAGCATTGGGTTATTCCTCTAACGAGGTAACCCTCAACTTTCACCTGCAAATAACCTAGTTTTTTAATATCAAAAATTTTGCTATTGAAGTCATTTCTTGGGAGAATTATTAGAAAATATGGAAGGGATTAACTTTACCTGACTTGGTGGGAGAAATACCCCACCAAAACCTCTTTGCTTTTATCAGGAGAATTGGTTTTTTTTTTTTTTTTTAATTTGACATTTTAAAATCATTTACCTTGACATTTAATTTTTATATATGTGCATGCAGGCATGCACATCTATAATCCTTCTGTATCCATTTTCATGTGCGTTTTTACCCTGTTTTTAATATTTTAACAAACGTGTGGCGCAGTTTAGCCAAAGTTGGCTCTTGCGCCAATAACCCCAAAACTCACTCACTCACTCAAGACGATAGTTTGCGATCTGGGGGTCGATACCCGGCTCAAGCCAGGTTTCCTGGACCAAAAACATGTCAAGGTTTTGCTCTGAAACGAAATCGCGTACCTCATGGATTTTGTTACGCAAGGAACTTGCATTCCAAAATCCAATCTTCAAAGAAGTACTCACGTGAGCGGGGAAAGTTAAGCCTGGAGGGAGCGAAGCCTGCAATAGGCTTCGAAAATTACGTAGGTTTTATCTACGTCCGCAGATGCCGAGCGGAGCGCAGAAAGGGAGTTTTTAAATGCCCTGCAGAAAGTTTGCTTGTCGATAGAGGGAGATTCCTCTATCACTTCAAGCAAATCCTTTTATATAACGTTTTAAATTTACTTAACAATTGTTTGGCGCAGTATAGCCAGAATTGGCTCTTGCGCCAAAAAACCCCAAACTCACTCACTCACTCAAGCAAATCCTTTAAGAGGCCGGCATTTATGCTGGCATCTTTGCTAGGGGCCGGTCGTAATTCAGATTTTGAGGTTGAAGGGGGGCTAACATGCTCCTTGGGAATTTTTTTCTGGACTACTTTAGAGTAGTCCATATTAGGCGAGACTTTTCTCGCCTTGGAAATATCAGGTCGAGGTGCCTGCGCAGGTTGTTTTTTATTAATATTTTTAGAATTTTTGCTATTAAAATTATTTGGCTTAGGGCCGTTTTTATTTTTAGTAAGGTTCTTCTTGTTACTATTTTTGGGGTGCTTAGGGCACCGGCTCCAATTAGCCGCATGAGCGCCCGAACAATTGGCACACTTCATCGGGTCGTTGAAGTCAAGAGTGCAGTCCTTCGCCGCGTGGGGCCCTGCACATTTAACACAGCGGGGAGGGAGGTGGCACACCTCCGAGGAGTGAAACCACCCCTGACATCTCCAGCACTGATTGATCTTATTGCCGCGGTCGAAGGGCTTGACTTCGATGCGCGTGCCGAAAAGTTCGGTAAAATCGTAAATTTTTGCCGCATCCGCGCCGTTCTGGATTTGAAGGTAGAACAAAGGCATAGGTGCCTTTGTTCTAAAGTTTTTCATTTGAGAGATCTTCAGAACCTGGAAACCTTCGGTTTCGATCTCTGCTTTAATATCCTCCGGCTCCGTGTTGGAGGGGAGGCCTCGAATAACGACTTTCACGGGTCGGTCCTGCTTCAGCATGAAGCTTTTGAACTCGACCCCGGAAGATTCCAGCCATTTGCTAAGGGCCCTGTAGTCGACATCGTCGGCCACAGTGACCTTAAGGAATCTTCCCGACATTTGGGATTGAAAGGAGGGGGCGATTAGCTTAGCTAACGCCACCAACTGCCTCCAATCACCCTTGGGAGAGACGAAAAACGGCGGGATGCGTGGCTTTTTAGTCACGACAGGCACCTCTTCCTGACTTTGCAGTACATCATTAACAACAGTTTCCATTCCCTCTTCGCCCTGTTCTTCCAAAGGAGCGCTCCCCTCAGGGGCTCACCTTCTTTAGGTGAGTACGGGTTTCACGCTCCCGAGGTGCCTTAGTGATCTTTTCCTTCTCCCTAGGGGTTTACTGTCTTTGGTAAACACGGGCTTCACGAACCCGGGGAACCCTAGTGATCCTTCTCTAATTTCGGCCCTTTTTCTTGCCATTCCAATTTCCCTTTCCTTCTTTTCCATCTCAGGGACTCACTTTCGGGTGAGTACGGGAGGCCACGTCCCCGAGGTACCCGAGTGACTTTTGAAAAGAAAAAAAAAACCCAAAAAAACATTTGCTTGGTTAGTGTTTCAGTTACAGGTCAATATTTAACGTTATATTTAGTTCAGTTAGGGGTTGTTTTGTGTGGTTAATTTTATTTTGGATATTTTGAGTTTAATTATTTCTACTATTTTACTTTTGGTTTATTTCTTTGGGGTATTTGAAAAATAAAATTCTTTTGTTTTAAATTACGAAATGTTAAGACTAGTTTTTGAGTCTGACCCGCATGTTTGCCGTGTGCGGCGACCCGTACCGGGGGAAAGTGGAGTCTGGGGTTCCTGTTGCGTGCCCTTTGGCCCATGCTTCTCCGTAGACGGGAGGCAGGAGTGAGCCCGCTCCTGTCAATCGGCTGGTGATTAGTTTTGCGGATTCCAATACGGGTTCTTTTGGAATACCAAAGACGGTTGCTTTAGGGTTAGTATTGCAGTTAGGGGTTCCCTGGGTGAACTGGCGGATCACATCCCGAACCTGTAATACTATATTCCAGTACCACCTCTGAGGTAAGTGCCGTGCCTGACGCATGTCAGATGACCGGCGGGCTGCCTCCCCTTGTTGGGCTCCATGGTGGGTGTAGGCGTACTGGAATGAACACAAAAACATACTCATGGAACCCAGCAGTAATTCTCCTTCATTGGAGCACCGTAACGTACAATTTTCCGATTCGTTTCGCTTTTTTATACTTAAAACTCCTGCTTAATTGAGAAAGCTATAACTGGCGCTATAAGGGAAGTCAAGTCGATTCGTAAGATGCGCTCTGGGGACTTGTTCCTCGAAGTGTCATCTTCGAATCAAGCGACAGCCCTTATAAAACTACAAAAGCTTGCTCACTTAGACCTTACTGTGGCTCCTCATAGTAATTTAAATTTTTCGCCAGCGGATTTCTCAAACGTGTCGACTGAGGAAATCAAGGAAAACATGAAGGCCCAAAAAGTCTGTGATGTCAGGCGTATCACGATAAGGCGGGATGGACAGGTGCTGAACACAAAGCACCTCATCCTGACCTTTTCTACACCTGACCTCCCACAGACCGTTAAAATGGCCTACATACGATGCCCAGTTCGACCGTACATCCCAAATCCGCTGCGCTGCTTTCAGTGCCAACGATACGGCCACTCGAAGAACGTCTGTCGGGGCCAGCCTACCTGCCCTCGTTGCGCGGAATCAGGCCACGACAGCGCGGATTGTAAAAAAAAGGAGCAGTGTTTAAACTGTAAAGGTGAGCATCCGGCGTATTCACGCTCCTGTCCTACTTGGATTACGGAAAAGGAGATCACAGCTGTCAAAATAAAAGAAAAAATTTCCTACCCAGAGGCACGGCGTGTATTTTTGTCACGCACGCCGGTCTCTGGTAAGAGTTATGCTAGTGCCACCCGCAAGAGCACATCGGATAAGTGTATCCAATGTGACTCTAAAAAAGATAACAGCTCGGATTCATCAACACCCACTGAACCAGAGGTGATTGTTCCATCAAAAAACAATTCACCCACTCGAACGAAGGTGATTGCTAAGCCTATTAGCAAATCACCACCTCCGGCGAAAAAAAAATAATTCAAAGGACAGAGAGCGATTCGCCGCGAAAACCAAAGAGCCGAAGGGCTCGTCAACGGGATCTAAAACCCCATTTAACTAGGATCCCCAAAAAATTATCCAGAGACTTCCACCGAAAAATAGAAGAAGATGCATTGACCGGAGATTGCTCCGAAGACGATGAAGATCTCATGGATATTCAATCGGGCCCTTCGACTTCTAGCTCCAGAGGAGGAGCGAGTGCGGCACACTAATGACCTCCTTCATTTCCTGGAACTGCCGTGGTTTGCGGACTAGACTCGATGATCTCAAATCCATCATATCCACGTACCAGCCCGCATGTGTTGCTCTTCAGGAGACATTTCTGAAGAGTACCATGACAATGCAAGTGCGTGGTTATAATTGTGTACGACGGGATGTAGATGGCGATACATCTCCAACCGGAGGTGTATGCCTCTTCACATCTAATCTGTATCCCAGTACTGTCGTCACACTGCACACATCGTTACAGGCTGTGGCTGTACGGATTCACATCCATTCTTTAGTCACAGTCTGCTGTGTTTATTTACCACCTAACGATGTTGTGCCACAAGTGGATTTGAATCAATTAGTCAGCCAATTGCCAGCTCCATTTATTTTGCTCGGTGACTTTAATGGACACAGCCCTCTGTGGGGGCATGATGATACAAACTCTCGTGGGCGACAGATTGAACAGTTGATCTCGGATCACTGTCTCTGTCTGCTCAACAACGACGAGAAAACTTATTTCCATGCACCCACGAGGACATTTCACTCCCTCGATCTAGCCATCTGTTCGCCAACTCTGCTACCGATGTTGAATTTCGAGGTTGCAAACGATCTGCACAACAGCGATCATTTCCCTCTCCTAGTCTCGCATGTTAATGGTGCGGGGACACGTTTTCGTCCCCCCCACTTATCATTTTCATCGCGCAGACTGGGATAAATTCACACGGTTAGCGATTATCTCAGGCACAATGGTTCAGAACAGGGCAGTTGATGAAGCTGTTTTCAATGTCACTGAAGCTATTCGGAATGCTGCTGATGCAGCCATTCCCAAAACATCCAATTCCCCTCGAAAGCTGTGCAAACCATGGTGGAACGCTTCCTGCCAACAAGCCAAAAGGAACAAAGGAGGGCGTGGGGTATTTTCAGGAGGTACCCCACCACTGATAATCTCATAGCGTTCAAACGTGCGAAAGCGTTAGCTCGTCGAATACGTCGTCAATGCCAGAGAGAATCTTGGATCCAGTATGTGTCTTCAATCACATCGTCAACTACCAGTCAACAGTTATGGAGAAAGGTCAAAGCAGCGAATGGCCTTTATCGGGATTTTAACATTCCGATATTGGAAACTTCTACTGCTTTGTATTCGTCACCTTTAGATGTGGCCAACTTGATTGGCAAAACATTTGCTAGTGTGTCCAGCTCCGATTCATATAGCCCTGCATTCCAGGCGACTAAGAATCGTTTAGAGCGGACACCTATCAACTTCAGGTGCCGACAACCTTTACCATATAACTGTGACTTTGACATGTTTGAATTGAAGAGAGCCTTATCATCGGCCCACAATACTAGTCCAGGTCCTGATGGAATTTCCTATGAATTGCTTCGCCATTTGAACGAGGATTCACTAGTAAGTCTCCTTTACCTATTCAACCGAATATGGAGGGAGCAGGTGTATCCTACTCAATGGCAAGAAGCCATAGTGATCCCCATTTTAAAACCTGGAAAAGATCCTAAGAACCCTCTCAGCTATCGACCGATAGCACTCACGAGCTGCCTTTGTAAGACACTGGAACGTATGGTCAACGCTCGTTTCATTTATGAGTTAGAAAAGAACAAATGCATTCCTCTGTTTCAGAGTGGCTTCCGTAAAGGAAGGTCCACTCTCGATAACATCATTCAGCTGGAAAGCAAAATTAGAAACGCTTTTGTCCGGAGGAATCATTTGTTTCTATTTTTTTGATATCGAGAAGGCATATGATCGTACTTGGCGCTATGGGATACTTCGCACTTTTTTAATTTTTGGATTAAGAGGCAATTTGCCTACTTTTATTAAAAACTTTTTAAATCTTCGTACTTTTAGAGTGAGACTGGGTGGCACTCTCTCTGCTCCTTTTACCAAGCTGAGGGAGTTCCTCAGGGGAGTATTTTGAGTGTCACCCTTTTTATTTGTCATATTTCATCCATCTTAAATATTTTATCGCCCTCTATACAGGCTTCACTATACGTGGACGATCTACAGATCAGTTGTGAAGGTTCGACATGCGCATGATTGAACGACAGTTGCAAACTGCCGTCAACAACATTTAAAATGGTGCGACACCAACGGTCATAGTATTTCTGCGAGCAAGAGTTGCTGCGTGCACTTTTGCCGCAAACGGGGTATTCATCCCGACCCCGAAATACGCATCCGTGATATACAAATTCCCGTAGTTCCCGACGTACGATTCCTCGGAGTAATTTTCGACCGCCGGCTCACTTTCCTTCCGCATATTTTACAATTGCGGAAGAGGTGTGAAAAGTCTTTAAACCTCTTGAAGGTGTTGTCAAACACCTCTTGGGGGGCGGATCGAACATCATTACTCCGAGTGTATCAGGCAATCGTACTCTCTCGCATCGACTACGGATGTGTTGCATACGGATCAGCGTGCAACTCTACTCTGCAAAAACTTGACCCCGTCCACCATATGGCACTGAGAATCTGCTCGGGTGCTTTTCGCACATCACCGGTGCAGAGTCTCTATGTTATTGTCATCAGCTTCCTCTAGATCTTCGACGGAGGAAGCCCTGGCTCACCTTCTTTAGGTGAGTACGGGGTTCACGCTCCCGAGGTGCCCTAGTGATCTTTTCCTTCTCCCAGGGGTTTACTGTCTTTGGTAAACACGGGCTTCACGAACCCGGGGAACCCTAGTGAACCTTCTCTATTTTCGGCCCTTTTTCTTGCCATCCGGCCCTTTTCTTCTTTTCCACCTCAGGGGCTCACTTTCGGGTGAGTACGGGAGGCCACGTCCCGTGGTACCCGAGTGAATTTTGAAAAGAAAAAAACCCAAAAAAATATTTGCTTGGTTAGTGTTTCAGTTACAGGTCCATATTTAACGTTATATTTAGTTCAGTTAGGGGTTGTTTTGTGTGGTTAATTTTATTTTGGATATTTTGAGTTTAATTATTTCTACTATTTTACTTTTGGTTTATTTCTTTGGGGTATTTAAAACAAATGAATTTTACTTTTTGATTTCCGTAATGTTAAGACTGGTTTTTGAGTCTGACCCGCATGTTTGCCGTGTGCGGCGACCCGTACCGGGGGAAAGTGGAGTCTGGGGTTCCTGTTGCGTGCCCTTTGGCCCATGCTTCTCCGTAGACGGGAGGCAGGAGTGAGCCCGCTCCTGTCAATCGGCTGGTGATTAGTTCTGCGGTTTCCAATACGGGTTCTTTTGGAATACCAAAGACGGTTGCTTTAGGGTTAGTATTGCAGTTAGGGGTGCCCTGGGTGAACTGGCGGATCACATCCCGAACCTGTACTACTATACTCCAGTACCACCTCTGAGGTAAGTGCCGTGCCTGACGCATGTCAGATGACCGGCGGGCTGCCTCCCCTTGTTGGGCTCCATGGTGGGTGGAGGCGTACTGGAATGAACAAAAAAATACACTTATGGAACCCAGCAGGAACTCTCCTTCAGTGGAGCAACATTTTGAATATTCAAATTCGTTTCGTTTTTTTATCATAAAAACTCCTGACACCTTTACAAATATCTCGCCTTTCCTAATTGAGAAAGCTATAACTGGCAGTATAGGGGAAGTCAAGTCGATTCGTAAGATGCGCTCTGGGGACTTGTTCCTCGAAGTGTCATCTTCGAATCAAGCGACAGCCCTTATGAAACTCCAAAGCTTGCTCATTTAGACATTACCGTGGCTCCTCATAGTACTTTAAATTTTCGCGTGGCGTAATTTCGCCAGCGGATTTCTTAAACGTGTCGACTGAGGAAATAAAAGAAAATATGAAGGCCCAAAAGTCTGTGATGTCAGGCGTATCACGATAAGGCGGGATGGACAGGTGCTGAACACAAAGCACCTCATCCTGACCTTTTCTACACCTGACCTCCCACAGACCGTTAAAATGGCCTACATCAGATGCCCAGTTCGACCGTACATCCCAAATCCGCTGCGCTGCTTTCAGTGCCAACGATACGGCCACTCAAAGAACGTCTGTCGGGGCCAGCCTACCTGCCCTCGTTGCGGGGAATCGGGCCACGACAGCGCAGATTGTAAAAAGAAGGAGCAATGTTTAAACTGTAAAGGTGATCATCCGGCATATTCACGCTCCTGTCCGACTTGGATTATCGAAAAAGAAATAACATCTGTCAAAATAAAAGAAAAAATTTCCTACCCAGAGGCACGGCGTGTTGTTTTGTCACGCACGCCGGTCTCTGGTAAGAGTTATGCTACTGCCACCCGCAAGAGCACATCGGATAAGTGTATCCAATGTGACTCTATAACAGATACCATCTCGGATATATCCATACCCACGAAACCGGTGGTACTGTTACCATCAAAAACAAATTCGCCCCCTAGAACTAAGGTGATTGCTACGCCACTTAGCAAATCACCTCCGGCGAAAAAAAAAATAATTCCACGGACAGAGAGCGATTCGCCGCGAAAACCAAAGAGCCGAAGGGCTCGTCAACGGGATCTAAAACCACATTTAAATAGGATCCCAAAAAATTATCCAGAGACTTCCACCGAAAAATAGAGGACGATACTTTGACCGGAGATTGCTCCGAAGACGATGAAGATCTCATGGATATTCAATCGGGCCCTTCGACTTCTAGCTCCAGAGGAGGAGCGAGTGCGGCACAATAATGACCTCCTTCATTTCCTGGAACTGCCGTGGTTTGAGGACTAGACTCGATGATCTCAAATCCATCATATCCACGTACCAGCCCGCATGCGTTGCTCTTCAGGAGACATTTCTGAAGAGTACCATGACAATGCAAGTGCGTGGTTATAATTGTGTACGACGGGATGTAGATGGCGATACATCTCCAACCGGAGGTGTATGCCTCTTCACGTCTAATCTATTTCCCAGTAATGTCGTCACACTGCACACATCATTACAGGCTGTGGCTGTTCGGATTCACGTCCATTCTTTAGTCACAGTCTGTTGTGTTTATTTACCACCCAACGATGTTGTGCCACAAGTGGATTTGAATCAATTAGTCAGCCAATTGCCAGCTCCATTTTATTTTGCTCGGTGACTTTAATGGACACAGCCCTCTGTGGGGGCATGATGATACAAACTCTCGTGGGCGACAGATTGAACAGTTGATCTCGGATCACTGTCTCTGTCTGCTCAACAACGACGAGAAAACTTATTTCCATGCACCCACGAGGACATTTCACTCCCTCGATCTAGCCATCTGTTCGCCAACTCTGCTACCGATGTTGAATTTCGAGGTTGCAAACGATCTGCACAACAGCGATCATTTCCCTCTCCTAGTCTCGCATGTTAATGGTGCGGGGACACGTTTTCGTCCCCCCACTTATCATTTTCATCGCGCAGACTGGGATAAATTCACACGGTTAGCGATTATCTCAGGCACAATGGTTCAGAACAGGGCAGTTGATGAAGCAGTTTTCAATGTCACTGAAGCTATTCGGAATGCTGCTGATGCAGCCATTCCCAAAACATCCAATTCCCCTCGAAAGCTGTGCAAACCATGGTGGAACGCTTCCTGCCAACAAGCCAAAAAGGAACAAAGGAGGGCGTGGGGTATTTTCAGGGAGGTACCCCACCACTGATAATCTCATAGCGTTCAAACGTGCGAAAGCGTTAGCTCGTCGAATACGTCGTCAATGCCAGAGAGAATCTTGGATCCAGTATGTGTCTTCAATCACATCGTCAACTACCAGTCAACAGTTATGGAGAAAGGTCAAAGCAGCGAATGGCCTTTATCGGGATTTTAACATTCCGATATTGGAAACTTCTACTGCTTTGTATTCGTCACCTTTAGATGTGGCCAACTTGATTGGCAAAACATTTGCTAGTGTGTCCAGCTCCGATTCATATAGCCCTGCATTCCAGGCGACTAAGAATCGTTTAGAGCGGACACCTATCAACTTCAGGTGCCGACAACCTTTACCATATAACTGTGACTTTGACATGTTTGAATTGAAGAGAGAGCCTTATCATCGGCCCACAATACTAGTCCAGGTCCTGATGGAATATCCTATGTATTGCTTCGCCATTTGAGCGAGGATTCACTAGTAAGTCTCCTTTACCTATTCAACCGAATATGGAGGGAGCAGGTGTATCCTACTCAATGGCAAGAAGCCATAGTGATCCCCATTTTAAAACCTGGAAAAGATCCTAAGAACCCTCTCAGCTATCGACCGATAGCACTCACGAGCTGCCTTTGTAAGACACTAGAACGTATGGTCAATGCCCGTCTCGTTTACCAGTTAGAAAAGAACAAATGCATTCCTCTGTTTCAGAGTGGCTTCCGTAAAGGAAGGTCCACTCTCGATAACATCATTCAGCTGGAAAGCAAAATTAGAAACGCTTTTGTCCGGAGGAATCATTTAGTTTCTATCTTTTTCGATATCGAGAAGGCATATGATCGTACTTGGCGCTATGGGATACTTCGCACTTTATTTAATTTTGGATTCAGAGGCAATTTGCCTACTTTTATTAAAAATTTTTAAATCTTCGTACTTTTAGAGTGAGACTGGGTGGCACTCTCTCTGCTCCTTTTACCCAAGCTGAGGGAGTTCCTCAGGGGAGTATTTTGAGTGTCACCCTTTTTATTTGTCATATTTCATCCATCTTAAGTATTTTATCGCCCTCTATACAGGCTTCACTATACGTGGACGATCTACAGATCAGTTGTGAAGGTTCGGACATGCGCATGATTGAACGACAGTTGCAAACTGCCGTCAACAACATTGTAAAATGGTGCGACACCAACGGTCATAGTATTTCTGCGAGCAAGAGTTGCTGCGTGCACTTTTGCCGCAAACGGGGTATTCATCCCGACCCCGAAATACGCATCCGTGATATACAAATTCCCGTAGTTCCCGACGTACGATTCCTCGGAGTAATTTTCGACCGCCGGCTCACTTTCCTTCCGCATATTTTACATTTGCGGAAGAGGTGTGAAAAGTCTTTAAACCTCTTGAAGGTGTTGTCAAACACCTCTTGGGGGGCGGATCGAACATCATTACTCCGAGTGTATCAGGCAATCGTACTCTCTCGCATCGACTACGGATGTGTTGCATACGGATCAGCGTGCAACTCTACTCTGCAAAAAACTTGACCCCGTCCACCATATGGCACTGAGAATCTGCTCGGGTGCGTTTCGCACATCACCGGTGCAGAGTCTCTATGTTAACTGTCATCAGCTTCCTCTAGATCTTCGACGGAGGAAGCTGTCTCTTGCGTTTTATTTTAAGATCTTGTCCGTGCCTTCACATCCTCTGCAGAATGTGTATATGAGTACCAGCATGAAGAGACTTTATGATGCACGGCCGTCTAACATCCGGCCGTTTATGGATAGGATGAAGCTTCATATTTCTGAACTCGACCTACCTAACGTGCGTATCCAGCAAAGGAACCTTTTCCTATTCCAACCTTGGAATACGCCACGGTTCCATTATATCAACCCTTTTGCCACTTACAGTAAATCCACTGTAGCGCCTGTCGTCTTTCAACGCGTCTTCGCCTACCACCGCAGTCAGTATAGTCGTTATTCGGCCATCTACACTGATGGTTCGAAACGTGCAGATTACGTTGGCTGTGGAGTCGTGATTGAAGATATTATGCACGGTTATAGGCTCGACACTTCTTGCAGCATTTTCACTGCCGAAGCTGTCGCCATTTACCGTGCACTTCAATTAATCGACTCCACTATGCCCCGTAAATACTGCATCTATACTGACAGCATGAGTGTACTCGAAGCGCTTGAAAACTACCACGATCGCTGCCATCCAGTGGTATGTACAATACTCGACATTACGAGTCGACTCTACAGCAAGGGTTTCGATATCGTGTTTTGCTGGCTACCAAGTCACGTAGGAATCATAGGCAACGAGCAAGCGGACAGCGCGGCAAAGTCGGCGACGACGCATCTGCCGCTAGCTGTTCCGCTATCGGATATGAAGCGCGTCATCATGCATCATATTTTTAAGATCTGGCAGGAATCATGGAGTCAGCAGTTGGATAACAAACTGCACTCTGTGAAACCTGTCATAGGAGCATGGCCTGTGATGCCAATGCGAAGAACTGATGTCAAATTGACTCGTCTTCGCATTGGCCATACTCGCTTCACACACAGGCATTTGTTGTTTGGAGAACGTGCTCCTGAATGTCCTTCATGCCATGTCTCTTACACTGTTCATCACATTTTAATCGATTGTCCAGTTTTTAACCATCATCGCATCACCTTTTTTCATTCATCTGTTTTAACCTTACCTGACTTGGTGGGAGAAATCTCCCCACCAAAATCTATTTGCTTTTATCAAAGAAAATTGGATTTTTATATTTAATTTGACTTTTTAAAATGTTTTAACTTTACCTTTATTTTTTATATATGTGCATGCAGGCATGCACATATATAATTATTTTTATATCATTGTATTTTTCTTGTGTATTTTTAACCTAGTTTTAATATTTTAACAAACGTGTGGCGCAGTATAGCCAATTTTGGCTCTTGCGCCATAAAACCCCACATTCACTCACTCACTCGACGGAGGAAGCTTTTAATTCTTGCGTATTATTTTTTAAGATCTTGTCCGTGCCTTCACATCCTCTGCAGAATGTTAACTCTTTTATGAGTACCAGCAAAATGAAGAGTACTTTTATGATGCACGGCCGTCTAACATCCGGCCGTTTATGGATAGGATGAAGCTTCATATTTCTGAACTCGACCTACCTAACGTGCGTATCCAGCAAAGGAACCTTTTCCTATTCCAACCTTGGAATACGCCACGGTTCCATTATTTCAACCCTTTTTGCCACTTACAGTAAATCCACTGTAGCGCCTGTCGTCTTTCAACGCGTCTTCGCCTACCACCGCAGTCATATAGTCATTATTCGGCCATCTACACTGATGGTTCGAAACGTGCAGATTACGTTGGCTGTGGAGTCGTGATTGAATGATATTATGCACGGTTATAGGCTCGACACTTCTTGCAGCATTTTCACTGCCGAAGCCGAAGCTGTCGCCATTTACCGTGCACTTCACATTAATCGACTCCCATATGCCTTGTAAATACTGCATCTATACTGACAGCATGAGTGTACTAGAAGCGCTTTTTAAAACTACCACGATCGCTGCCATCCAGTGGTATGTACAATACTCGATATTACGAGTCGACTCTACAGCAAGGGTTTCGATATCGTGTTTTGCTGGCTACCAAGTCACGTAGGAATCATAGGCAACGAGCAAGCGGACAACGCTGGCAAAGTCGGCGACGACGCATCTGCCGCTAGCTGTTCCGCTATCGGATATGAAGCGCGTCATCATGCATCATATTTTTAAGATCTGGCAGGAATCATGGAGTCACAGTTGGATAACAAACTGCACTCTGTGAAACCTGTCATAGGAGTATGGCCTGTGATGCCACTGCGAAGAACTGATGTCAAATTGACTCGTCTTCGCATTGGCCATACTCGCTTCACACACAGGCATTTGTTGTTTGGAGAACGTGCTCCTGAATGTCCTTTATGCCATGTCTCTTACACTGTTCATCACATTTTAATAGATTGTCCTGTTTTTAATAATTATCGCATCACCTTTTTTAATTCATCACATTTAACTTTACCTGACTTGGTGGGAGAAATACCCCACCAAAACCTATTTGCTTTTATCAGAAGACTTGGATTTTTATATTTGATTTGACTTTTTTTAAATGTTTTAACTTTAACTTTATGTTTTATATATGTGCATGCAGATATGCACATATATAGTAATTATTTTTATATCTTTTTTTTTCTTGTGTATTTTTAACATGTTTTTACTATTTTAACAAACGTGTGGTGCAGTATAGCCAAATTTGGCTCTTGCGCCATAAAACACTACATTCACTCACTCAAAATCCCAGCATCGCAGGAGCTGGATAGGATCCTACTCCGTTTGAAGAACAAACCTGTTGACCCCCCCGCAGAGAAGAACCAAGAGGCGAAAAAGGCAGCGGTTCTTCCTCCACCCCGGAAAACCTCTCCCCGATTTTTTATTTTGATTTTGGCAAAACGAAAAACGCGTCGATTCTGACGGTTTCGTTCCCCCCCAAGCAGCTTGTTAGGAAAACTCGCTCTCTCCGTTCGTCCCCTCCACTCACCCCAACCCCTCCTTTCGCGACTTCTGTTGAAGACGCGCGTTTGGAAGGTGAGGATGAGGAAATGGAATCATCGCCACAAAATGAGTCGCAAGATCAGGTCGTGGTGCCCGAGGTAATTAAAAAGCCCCACATCCCGCCGTTTTTCATCTCCCCCAAGGGAGATTGGGATTCAGGTCAGAAGAATTACAATAAAAAAAGAATACTACAGTTTTTCCTACAAAGCATTTAATTTTAACATTTAATATAGCCCGAATCTACCTTCTTCAATTAAAGCTGGATATCTTAATTGCAAAATTCGCCCGTACATTCCGAACCCTCTGCGCTGTTTCAAGTGCCAGAGGTTCGGTCACTCTCAAACTTCATGCCGTAGTCAATTAACATGCTCTAGATGTGCATCTGTTGGACATGCTTCCACAGATTGCAGTCTAGAGCCTAAATGTATTAACTGTTCACAACCCCACACTGCTGATTCCAAACTTTGCCCGAAGTGGAAAACCGAAAAACAAATTCAGGAATTAAAAACTAATAAAAATATAACGTATGTTGAAGCTCGAAAACTAATAGTGGCACAATTAGTCCAAACCTATGCCAAGGTTGCAAAACCCTCAATAGTAAACAATTCCACCCAAACAGATGAAAACATCACAAAAATAAAATGCCCGCCATTAAATTTACTCCAAAAATAACTTCACTTTTTCATCCCTCCCTAAACAGAATTTTCTTTAATATCCACTCTTGTTATTTCCATGTCATCTTCATCAACCCAAACAGAACTACTTCCTTCCACATCTTCCAAAACAGCTGCAGTTTTTTGTACAGCCTGGGCCACCTATTCCTATGTCAAATGACATACTTTCCAATAATATGTTCACCCCAATTGAATCTTCTCAAACGTATCCACTTCCTTATCCAACGATATTCAACCCCTTCTACATCCAGTACTGTACGGGATTCCAAACAAAATTCAATAATACGAATAAATGAAACGAAAAAAGAATTCCTAAAAAATTAATGAGGAAAAATAGAAATAAAGATGGCGCCATACAGACGTAAAAACCAGCTCCAACAGACTACACGACGGATGAGGAAGATATTATCACATACGACGTTGAGGAAGATGAACTTGAACAGCGTCTAATCTTGTTCAAAAAAACGGTAGGCAATATTGGAAAGGTTCATTACTTTTAACACCGACCAGACTTCGAAAATAACTATTTCTCAATAGTTCCTGTTTGAACTTGGTGAGGAAATACCCCACCAATATTAGTTTTTAAATTTGCGATTGAATTTTAAGAAATTTTGGATTTTACCTTTTTTTTTTTACCTGTAACTTAGTTTTATTTTTTAAAGATTTTATACTTTTAATGTTTTAACAAATGTCTGGCGCAGAATAGCCGAAATCGGCTCTTGCGCCAATAAACCCACAATCACTCACTCACTCATTCGCAACCTTCGGGGAGCGAAATTAGTCGCACCACAGACTGCCACACATACAGATGTCAAATTTATTCGAAATGTTTTGTTTCAAACAGTACAATACCCCTCAGGGGGCTCACCTTCTTTAGGTGAGTACGGGTTTCACGCTCCCGAGGTGCCCTAGTGATCTTTTCCTTCTCCCTAGGGGTTTTACTGTCTTTGGTAAACACGGGCTTCACGATCCCGGGGAACCCTAGTGATCCTTCTCTATTTTCGGCCCTCTTTCTTGCCATTCAAATTTCCCTTTTCTTCTTTTCACGTCCAGACCACAGATCTACATTCAACAATGTACTTTGTTCCATCTTTGTTTTTTTTTCTGGTAAAGAATTTGATATTTTTACTACTGTACTATGGTTTACATTTTATATTATGTACTTTTCATTTGATTTTCTTATATTTCTTTCAATATTTTGATTTTGTTGCTTCTTTTATGTTCTATTGTTGATTTTTTTTTTTTGTGTTCAACTTATCTTTATTTTTCTGCCACGAAGTCCTGTGACAGACCAGGACTGAGTGGAATGAAGTTGTGTCTGATGTTTTTCCCTTTTGGTATGATGACACAACGGACTACTCCCTGGGAAAACTGGCACTTGGGCGGGGTTTTGAACTTCTGAGGATCTTTGGACTAGTGAGGTGGGGTCTTGGAGGAAGCGACCATGTAGGGTACAGGAGAAAAGCTGAGTTTTGCGTCTCAGGCCGCCAGATAGTACAGGAGCCCGGGACAGCCTAACCAGCATGTCCTGGCTGCTCTATCAGCTGGTGTATAATCCCGCCTGTCTTGTAGCTCCAGGTGGTGCCTGGATGGGGTCCTGCATTGCAGAGCGGGGGGCTCTCCCGAGGCCACTACTGGTTGCTGAATCTAGGGCAAGCCCTGCCAAACTGATCTTCTGATAATCAAAAGGAATTCTCCTCCTCCTTTCTAAAAAAAAAAAAAATCAAAATTAGTCAAATTAAGGAAAAAGTTCAAAACGCATCTTTTAAAACCCCCATCCCACCCTTCCCAACACCTGATGCGCATGTATTACTCACCCACAACATTGATACTCTTTCTACACATACTCGATTTTTAATAATTTCACTTCCGAACAATACCATGTCAAAATCTCACCTTTCGCTATTCATAAAACGCTCATCGGAATAGGTGGAGAACCGAAATCAGTTAAACGACTGCGTTCCGGGGATCTACTTATTGAAACTATGTCTGATTTACAAACTAAGTCGTTTCTTCTTGCCAAAACCTTTTTCAATTCACCAGTAACTGTAAGTCCTCATAAAACCCTAAACTCATGCAGAGGTGTCATTTCTGAACCCGACTTGTTGAGCACTCCTGATGCGGAAATACTTGAAGGTTTTTCTGATCAGGGTGTCATTCAGGTCAGGCGAATAACAATAAAAGAGATTCGAATATTATTCCAACAAAACATATAATTCTTACTTTCAATAAACCGAAACTACCTACCGCTGTCAAAGCTGGATATCTGCATTGTAAAATCCGTCCTTATATACCGAACCCTCTGCGTTGTTTCAAAATGCCAGAGGTTCGGTCACTCTCAAACTTCCTGCCGCGGCCAATTAACATGCTCTAGATGTGCTTCCGTTGGGCATTCTTCCACGGATTGTACTCTAGAGCCCAAATGTGTTAATTGTACGCAGTCTCATCCTTCCGATTCAAAATTATGCCAAAAATGGAAAATAGAAAAGCAGATCCAAGAAATTAAAATCAATAAAAACATATCTTATTTTGAAGCACGCAGATTAATAGTTCCTCAGTTAACCCAAACGTATGCTCAGGCTGCTAGACCTTCAACTATATCCACAGCTACCCAAACAGATTCAAATCTCTCAAACATAATCTGTCCACCTTTACAATGCCTTACACCCATATCTTCTAAAAATCCATTGCCTGGTACCTCGTCTTCAGTTTCTACCTTCTCCACGTCATCTTCATCTACTCAAGGCAATCTACTTCCTTCCCCATCTGGTATACTACCCACAATACAAAGTGAGCCGTTATTACAAATACCCATCCCTACTACTACTACAACTACTTCCCCTGACAATAACCTGAATACTTTAGTTTCACCTTTAGAAACTGAAACCCGTTCTCGTACACCTCCTGCTAAACTTGATTCGGTTTCAACTGAAAACTTACATGAGTCTGTCCCTAATGAATCCAATAGTGAACATTCTACAGCAGCTGAAGCCCAACAAATTGTAAAACGCAAATCAAGAAGTAGAAGAAAACGCTCAAAAATACCGAAACCAAATATCGAAATAAAAAGGGTTCCACATAGATCTCGAAATGCAACACCTACAGAAATAACAACTGATGACGAAGATATGATAACTTATGACGTGGAGGAGGAGGAACTTGAGCAAGATCCTTTCATTCTTCCTGAAGGTTATTTACGTGCATTAACTCCATCCCGATACAGGAACTATAGAGAATAATTTTTTTTATACCATATATTATCTAACCTTGTTTAAAACTAACCTTTGTCTTTTTCTATGCTTTTATCTCAAGATATGGTCTGACTTGGTGGGGAATTCCCCACCAAATTTTTATTTCTTTGTATCATTGAAGACGGTTTTATGTAATTTGTATTTTAATTTTTTTAAAGTGTAGTATCAAAATGTTTTATGGGATATATTAAAATCATAAGTTTCTAAACAAATGTTTGGCGCAGCATAGCCAAAATTGGCTCTTGTGCCATTAAACCAAACACTCACTCACTCAAACAGTACAATAAACTGGTTATTCTGAAAATTGTTGGTTTATTTTTTAAAAAGGGTTGCTTTTTTTTAAATCTATTTCATGATATTTTTTACAGGTGTGGAAAACTTCAAAAGGTGAGGTTTTGTTATTTTTACAGGTGTATGAAAAATAAAGGAGCAACAAAGAAAATATATTTTGACTTAAAATTCAGCTCATTGTTACAAGTTAAACTGTTGAATATATTATATATATTTTACTATGTAATTTATTTATTTTTATTGAAACAAAGTTTATAATCATGAGATGATTTTGAATATTAAAAAAATATCTTTTAATAAAACTCTGTATATTTTTGTAGGGTTAACCCTCTTTAATATAAAATTTCTGAATTATATTTCACTTGTTTAAAAAAAGATGTAAAACATAAAGGGAAAAAATAACAACTCACGTAAAGTTAAAAAGCTTTTATTTAAAAAGATTCCCAATGGATTTCATCATACTTCGGTTTTTCATCAATCCTATTTCGTTTAACAAGTGGTTTGACATATTGTTTGAGTTTTACAGGCACTGCTTGCATTTCTTGCTTAACAAAGGGTGTTTTCAAATAATGTTAGCCCCTCAGGGGGCTCACCTTCTTTAGGTGAGTACGGGTTTCACGCTCCCGAGGTGCCCTAGTGATCTTTTCCTTCTCCCTAGGGGTTTACTGTCTTTGGTAAACACGGGCTTCACGAACCCGGGGAACCCTAGTGAACCTTCTCTATTTTCGGCCCTTTTTCTTGCCATCCAAATTTCCCTTTTCTTCTTTTCCGGTCAAGACCACAGACCCATTTTACTAAATGAACATTGTTCAAATTTAGTTTTTTCCACTGAAAAAACTTCCTATTTTTTATTAACATATTTTGATTTACATCTTGTGTTCCGTTCATTTAGTTTGTTTTTCGTATATTTCTTTGAATCTTTTGATTTGTGTTGCTTTATTTGTTTTTGACTAACACCGTTGGTTTTCCGACCCGCATGTTTGCCGTGTGCGGCGTCCCGTAAGGAGGAAAATGGTGTCCTGGGATTACCTTTGGCCCACGCTTCGCTGTAGACGGGTGGCAGGAGTGAGCCCGCTCCTGTCAATCGGCTGGTGGTACCTCTCTTCGGGGACTCCGAAGAGACACTGCTGTAGGGTTAGTGCTGCAGATAAGGGGTGTCGGGTTTACCCGTTGGATCCTCGCCCTGATGCTGTAGCATTATATTCTGGGTGTACTTCAGGTAAGCGCCGTGCCTGGTTTTGCCAGATGACCGGCACACTGCCTCCCTTGTTGGACTCCGTGGTGGGTGGAGGCACGCCAGAATGAAGATTTTTTTGTACGCATATGGATCCAAGTTTGCTGTGCCAGGGTAAAGGCCTTGTATTGCCCAACCTTTCAATCGACGAAACTGCTCAACGTGTAAGATTTTTGTTAATTTCCTTGCCTAACAATGCCATGTCTGTTAAATCACCATTTACAATACATAAAACTCTGAAGGGAATAGGTGGAGAGCCGAAATCCATTAAAAGATTGGTGGTCCGGTGATCTACTTGTTGAAACTAGTTCTTCCACGCAGACAAAGTCTTTCCTACTTGCGAAAACATTTCTCGATTCACCTGTGAATATACTTCCACATAAATCTTTAAACACATCCCGTGGAGTCATGAACCTGACCTTTGACCACCTCTGAAGCGGAAATCCTTGAAGGATTCTCCACTCAGGGGGTCATTCAGGTCAGAAGAATAACAATAAAAAAGGATACAACTATTATACCGACTTAACACTTAATTTTAACTTTTAGTAGCCCCATACATTCCGAATCCTCTGCACTGTTTCAAGTGCCAGAGGTTCGCACTCAAACTACCTGCAGAGGACAATTGTGCTCAAGATGTGCATCTGTTGGACATTCTTCCGCAGATTGCAGTCTTGCGCAGAAATGCGTCAATTGTTCACAGCCTCACTCCTCTGACTCAAAACAGTGTCCTAAATGGAAAAGCTGAAAAAGAAATTCAAGCCATTAAAACCAATAGAAATATTTCATACCTTGAAGCCCGAAAATTAATAGCACCGCAGTTATCCCAAACTTACGCCCAAGTTGCCAAACCTTCAACTGCTACCAGCACAACCCAAACTGACGAAAATATTACAAAAATAAATGCCCGACTTTGCAATTACTTCAACCTTTACTATCCGTTCCGCAGCCAGAT
>BMAU01001385.1:0-127811 GCA_019973935.1 Trichonephila clavipes | reverse complement strand
ATTAGCGGGTCATCCAGTCAGAGGGTTAAGTACTCAATTTTTGTATTATTAACTTTAAATTTAAAAACGATTACATAAGAGTAACGTGCAAGAGCAAAAGTTTCCTGGAAAGTTCCAATTAATTTCACTTTGGAGACGGCCCTTTACTAGCTTTTTGAAAATTGCCCAGAAAATGCATGGAATGTATGATTTTCAAAGTTCCATAACTCGGACAGTTTTTATCGTAATAAAATGAAACTTTTTGTGTTTACTTTGTTTTTGTGTAATACATCATTTCCTAAATATAAGTGATAGGATCTGGGGACCGTATAAAAATTTAATTTTTGTAATTTTTTTCTAAATGGGAGTTTTGGTTCGAAAAGCACGTAAAAACATTCTTTATCTTTTTATAAACATATTTCAAATTGGAAGTGCATGTCTAAACTGAGCGGTTCGGGAATTAGCTATTGCGTTACTTTAAGGCTGGACACCCTGTATTTAGACAGTGTTTACCGTACAAATTGCAACTCAAAAAGAAGATGAAACGCTAAGCAAAACTTTTCAAGGGAGAGGGGTGATGAAAATTGCCGTACTGCAAACAAGCTAAATTCCCGACTCGAGGTCCATGATGTACCTGTACAGTCCTATTATACCAATCTGACAGCATATTTGTACTCTCCTGTGTTAGTGGAAGCAGACCTTTGAGATTCTGAACGGCAGCAGCTCGGCTTTCAATATGACCTTCCTGAACACATCGATTCCATATTTTGCACGACAGTCGTTTTATTCCGATGAATGTGAGTAACAATATTGCGAAACGATAAAACATAATCTCGTTAGGCCGCGATTCTACAGCTATCGAAATCCAACACGTGCCAGTAACTGCTTTTCTTCTTTACAAGGCATTACACGATTTTCGCATAAACAACCGACGATCAAATGTGCTTTCCGAATGAGAAATCTGCAGCCTAGCTTTACTTTTATACAGCCGTTTCTCTCTCCTGCTTCATTCGATTGTTTTTGAAGCTAATCATTTACACCCACGTAAGCATAATTTATAATATAAATATTTTTTTACAAATAGTATAAATAAAAATAATATAAATATAGATAGTATATTATAAAATAATGTAATTAAATATAAATAATTTATAATATAAATAATAATATTATTTAATATACTTACACACACACACATGCTCGCACGTATCCGCACACATGCCCGAGCACACACATCATGGTTTATGTTATTTTTTGTGTTCTCTTTTTTATAAAATATATAACAGAATTCTTTTTCAAAAAAAAAAAAAATACGTTGAGAGGCTTCCTTTTAAGTAATAGAAGTTCTGATTATTTCCATGTAACAACAGCATTTTTTTTTAAAAAATGGTCGTAGCTGGATGAAGTATATATATTGTTCTGTTTTCAGTTAAAATAAAGTATTTTATTTCCACGGAAGAATTAATTTCTCTTGATTTAAATCTACGTAATCATCTTCATGAGAAAAAAAATTGTATCAAGTTACCTTTTTTTGAAAGCAATAATACTTAGAAAGAGAAAATGCGTAAGTTAAAAACTTATTTCTTTTATTTATTTGTAAAATATGTTGCTTTTAAGAGATCAATTAAAGTTTTTATTCCTTTAGGAAATATTACATTATTTTTCTGGATGTGTTATGTAGATGTTAAGGCCCAGTGGCCGAGTGGTAGCGTACCCGCTTCCACACCACAGGTCATGGTTCTATTCCAAGGCTGGGCAAGGTCGACTCTGTCTTTCATCCCTACTGCAGTGGGTCGATAAATGAGTACCAAGTTTGCTTGGGGACATAAACACTGAGGGTCTCGCTACAGACTAACCACCTGATCCGGACATCTGCTCATGCACCCGAGGGCCCAATGGTCACATGTACTGGGATGGGCACAGTAGGCCCTGGGCTGTTGCACAACAGAGTTTGATTTATGTAGAAGCACAACCGTTAACTTAAACGTTAACTGTTAATCCTAAAAGATTCCGTTTAGAGGTTCAGAAAGAAAATCGACTCAATGAACACTTCAACTTCAATATAATATTATCGAATCTAATTCACAAGGAATAAAAGCATTCACATATTAATTAACTTACAAGCATATCAACACAAGAATATTTCACAAGACTTATTTATATTCTGCTAAAGATACGCGAATTTTGTGACTGTTGCCATAAGACCACTCCTAAATGGAAGTGGCTCGCTGGAACAGTTCTACCTGACGGGAGTTAAGATTTAAGAGAACTCGGTTCCCCGAAAATGGTACAAACTATTGTTTTTTTTTCAGTTTTATTTAATCTTATTCCGCGAATTATTATCTTTCATTTGACATATCACTTTTAGTTAGATAGTTAGAAGTTGGATAAAACTTCATTTGAAAAATGTACATTAACACATTAGGCAATTCGTCCACGTACCCTTTTCAGAAAAAAAGCTAAAAAAAGCGTTTTGATATAAAAGAAAAATCTATTTTGAAAAGAGAAATAATAACTACGGAAGCAGAAGGTGTAATAAATAAAGCAGGATATTTCCGAGGCATTACAATAATGTAATTTCTTTTCCTCGTGAGCATGTAAAAATTTTGAATTAAGGCATTTTATAATAATAATTTCAGTTCTTATTCCTCATAAGTTTTTCATACAATTATAATTCTTCAATATTATCTGAAGAAAAAAACTAAAATTTCTGTCATAAGAGAAAAAAAATTTGTTTAAACATTTTTTTAAAAAATTTCTTGTGCAATTAATACTTTCTAAAAATTGGTCATCTATAAAAATGTATAAGATGAAAAAATACGAAAATCCAATTATTTTAAAGAAAAATATATAATTAATGTCTCAAAGCGGTATTTTCAGTATATTTAAGCTTATTATAATTATTTTTCCAGAATTATTAACTTTAAAGTAGTTTTCCTCAGTTTGTGTTTTTTATATACATTAGACCTTTCAAAATGCTACTACTTCCACAATTTTTTACCAATTACTTCCATTTTTGTCCTGTGTGTCATATATAAAGCATGTAACAAAATTAGGGATCAATTTTACTGTAAACTGAATACTTTTGTTTTAAAAAAAAATTAAAATGTAGGAGATATGGGCCTTTTCTTTGAATTTTAGCATGCATATCAACATTTTATTTTTTTTTCTCCAGAACTAATTACGTTATCGTAAAATCGATCCATAAATTTGTTCAGAACTTCCTTGAGAATATTATACACACACAAAAAAGGTCAAAACTTAAGTAATTGCAAAAGAAGTAGGATTTTAAACTTTTCTTCAAAAAATTAAAAATTTTAAAATTGCGTGAATAATATGTGAAAAATATCATCTCATATCATTTTCTTGAATAGAAGCATTGTTCATACATGAAATGCTAAAATATAATTTTTAAATACATAAATAAAAGAAATTGTTCAATGAGTACCAAGTCCTCTTAATGTTACATATTTAAACACAATTTTTTTCAAAGATAGGATTTTTTGTTAAGAGTTACCAAGTACTCAAAAAATACTTCCTTCCTGAGATGTTTTTTAATTTTTTCCTCATGCTTATGAGCACTTTAAGTTCATCTTAAGTAATGGAGAACATTAAATCTTGATGGTTCGCTTGATAACTTTTAAAAAAAAATCAACTTCAGTACTATATAATTGTATTTTTAAATTCATAAAATATTCTAGAGTTAGAATAATTGATTCACTTTTATACATTTCAAAATAGTGATGTAAAGTGTTGGATGTTAAAATATAAATATGGTTAATTCGGGTTGGATTCAATGATGTTTTCATTAAAAAAGTAATGAATATTTATTAATTTAAGTTCGGTTACATAAAGACAACACATATCATTAACAAGAATAACGTTAAAAAAAACACGGGCACGTTGTCACCTTACCTAGCCCCTACTGAAAAGTGGTGATCGCTAGAGGACCCCTTTTTATTTTGGACAGTTAGTTACAGAATAACAACCGGCTAGCGGTTGTTGGTGCTTGGGGGTTCGAGTAAAGATCAGCCATAACCAGTTTCAAACTCAGATTTATTATCCCACTGACTTAAACCAAACATCTAAAGGTAGGAAATGCGTGACGTAACTAATTAGAAGAGCAATCACACAAATTAAGGATACTTAACATATAAGTATAATTTACTCCGCTTACTCTTACTCTTGGAACACTTTGGATGGAGATACGCTATAATTCAACGAAAATCTCTTACTTGTACGACCTACGGTCGTAATTCTTAAGCTCAATCTTATAACTTATTCTCCAAATATCAATAATTGACCATCCAGCAACTATCCGTCAACTAACATTGCATACCTGAATGTCAATGCTTAAAAAGAACCCCACAATTGCATAAACCGTCTTCTTCGGGAGAAAGTTTTCAATATAGAACATACTGTTAAAAATAAATAAATTTACCCCAAGAGGATTAGTTGAAGGTTCGCGGATAGACCCGTTACTACAGTTATTAATACCAAGAGCGGTTGCAGTGATGTTTTTTGAAAATTGGTAAGATTTCTATGCGTTGAAATAAGAGAGATCATTTGCACCGTATAAAAGTACTTTTCATTCGTGGAAGGGAAAAAAATTGAATTATTATGTTTTAGCTGCGTTGGATTAGACACAGATTAATTTATGTTGTGGAGGTGAATAGTAACATTAATTATATAAAAATAAAAGTGATTCAAATCGCGTCAAACTAAGAAATAAAGCTAATAAATACCGAATGTTTAAATTAAATAAAAGTCTTCCGAAACATATATAATGGTACAGCACTTAATAAAAGTGACTTGGTTTTTTTTTTAAAAAAATATTTAGCATGCTTTTCACTTTATTAAATTTCTATCATTGTCTGAAAATGAAAAACTTGAAATATTAAAGGAGTAAATTACGTTTGGAAGGGTGACACTCCCTTCGTGTTTTACTAACGGAAAGTTTTGTGCTTCTGGTAGACGAAGCATGAGAGCAGAGACGTGTGATTAGGAGACGAGGGTGTTCTAGGAGTGTTTTTCAGTATACATCCAAACGATATGATTGCTTTCATTTTATCGGATTAAAGTATTTAAAATTTTTTTTATTTGAAAGAATTCTCCCAATTTTTTTCGAAAAAAAGACTTTCTTCAAGTGCTGCGCTTCATAATTTCCATTTTCCATTTCTTTTAACTATAAGGTAGTTTTATACTCCTTTAGTTTCGCAAAGAACAGTTGCATACGCGAAAATATGGGATTTTTATTTCAGTGGAGGAATGTGAGCCTTTTATTATCATAAGTATTTGAGTGCTTTTTTTTCTTAAAAAGTTGTTTGGAATAAATGTTAATTTCTAAGCTCAAAAAGGAGTTTTGATTCACGTGATGCCTAAATTTTGTTTTGCTGCATAATTTTAGAAGTATGCTTTTTTTAATGTCTTAAGTAAACAGCAAATCATTCCAAAATAAAATATTAATCTTTCTTTTATTATGCTTGATGTAGTTCAAAATCTTATCCTGTCTAGATATTACATTTAGATGCGTGAAGATTAGCATTCTAAAACATCATAGCACCTTTTTTTAACCAGTATTTTAGAAATAATGTCATATTAAAATAGAGGGTGGCTTATTTACCATAAAATTATGTTTTTAAGTGCAACAGATAGGAAACAAATGCGACTTTAGGCTATTCTTAATTTTTCTGTGATATGCACTCATGGACAAAAAAATTAGAGCAACAAGAAATAATTGCGGGATCGTAAAGAAAATAGGCATGAAGGTACATGTCGGGGAGATATGCAAATGATTAGAAATGCAGCGTGATTGAACATTACTTACGTATAGCCGATAGAGGGCATTTAACGTCGTTCTCCGTGAAGTATAAAACAGGTAACCAAAGCTTGTTTGAGTGTTCTGAACTTTTACAAAAGAAGAGATGAGGTAGACATGCTATTACGCCGTTTTCGAAGACAATATGATCAACTGTCGCAGTTTGAGAGGAGAAGAATCATCGGCATGATGGAAGCTGGGTGGTCAGATAGGAGAGTAACTCGTCAATTATAGGCTGATCTGATTGTGTTGTGAGGTGTTGGGACCAGTGGGTCCAAGAGATGTCATTTACATTAAGACCAGGCTCAGGATGCCCTCGACAGACCAGTCATCGAAAAGACCACCAGATGGCAAGAAATGCACGCACACAGTCAACTGCTTCATCAGCCGCTATCCAGGCACAGGTAAAACCTCCACTAGGGGCGCCTGACTGAAAGACATTTGGGATCACGGCGCCCATTACGCGTCCGCCCTTGACGCTTACCCATCGACGTCTCCGTTTGGAGTGGTGTCGCGCACGAGGAAACTGAACTCCAGCGGAATGTAACCAGATCGTCTTTAGCAATGAATCCAGATTCAATCTCAGCAGTGATGACAATCGTGTTTGTGTGTGGAGACCCTGTGGTAAACGCCTCAATCCTGCCTTTGCTTTACAGCGACACACCGCTGCTCCCACAGCTGGTGTGATGGTATGGGGTGCCTTTGCCTACAATACATGATCCCCCTAGTACTGATCAGTGGCACCATGACAGCTCAGCGTTATGCCCATGACATCCTGCAACCACATGTGTTGTCACTCATACAACGGCTCTCAGGAGCCATTTTCAACAAGACAATGCTCGGTCTTACACACCAAGGTTGTCAAAAGACTGTTACTACCCTTCCTTGACCTACACTATCCCCAGATTTGTCTTCAATCGAGACTTGATCTGGGATCATTTCGGACAGCGAGTTGGGCATCCCACGAGTTTGACAGAACTAGAGGCAAGGTTACAGCAAATATGGAACGAAATGTTACAAGACATCATACAAAACTTGTATGCCTCAATGCGTGATCGTATTGCACTGTGCATTCACGCTAGAGGGGGTTCAACAGGGTAAGAAATACTCCGGTCTTTTGCCTTTTTTTCTGAAATAAATGACCGTTTTTCTTTGATTTTCTAATCATTTATATATATCAAAATAGTCATTACGTATGTAAAATTTCTTTTCATTTTGACGACTCCTTCTTGGTGCACTAATTTTTTTGTCCATGAATGTATTTTAAATAAATTCTGTTTTGCTTTTCATTTAGAAGAACACCATATTTTTAATTTTCTACTTAGAAATGTCTCAAAAGCCTTGCGATCTCTGTAAGCTCCATTTTTAATTCCTGTCACTAGAATTCAAGCCATTTTCAAAACTTCTTTTAGAATTCGCTTTTGAGCAGCGTGCTTCAGAACATACAAAAGCAAAACTTCTCTAAAATTAATAAATAAATTATGATTAATGTTATATTAGAGCTATTTGCCAATTATAGCATAGGGTATAGATATCGACAAATATTTCTGTTATCTTCTTGTGATACTTTTTACCTGGAATTCATTTTTTCTTTTAGATCTGAGATATTATAGGGTCACTTAATCTGACGGCTTTTCCATACATGCTAGACTGGTGGAAAGTCTATTGATTTTGCTGGCTAAAGATGAGTATCATCAGCAAAAAAGCAATCTAGATAAATCTAAACCAGTGTTATTCAACCTGCGGTTCGCGGGCCACATGCGGTCCACCCAGCCTTTTTAAGTGGCCCGGTCATGGTCCATTGCTCTGAGAAATTTACTTATTTAAGAGCATTGTACTAAACATTTGCTGGGATTCTCTTTGTCAACAAATCAAATACCTATATCGACTTTGCTTTTTCTGTCGGTGTCGTACGAGTACGAATTGATATTCTTTTTCTATTTGAAATGTTTACGGTTAGCGATAGCAGACAACAGTGGAGTAGCGACAATTTTATGGATGGAACTAATTTTTAAATATCTTTCATATCTTGCAAGCGAAAAATATTCGAAAAAAAAATCGTTTCAAGATGATTGAGAAGTTGACTATTTTGTAGTGAAAAACAAACATGGATCAGTAACTGTTTGATTTGTCTCGAAAGTGCTGTATTTAAAAAAAAATACCAATAAACAAGAATCATTAAATGATAATTTTCTTCGAAGATATCTTTCAAGAGGTTTGTTGTGTTATTGGTAATCATATGAAACCCCCCGTTTATTGATGCAGATATAGTGAAAGAGTGTTCCTTAAATGCTTCTAATTTAATGTTAGTGACAAAAATAAAAATAAAAAATATACAAAAAAATATAATTAAAAAAAGTAAAACAGGAGTTGTAATATTTCGATCAATTTCCCACTTTTTAAATTTCCAACGTTATCTTGCTCTTAAAGCATTCCCTCCCCCCCATTTATCCTCATGTTGCGGCCCGCGTGAAATAGCTGACATATGTAAATTATGTGGCCCAGCAGAAAAAAAGGTTGAGTACCCCTGATCCAAACTATAGAGGGTACTGGATTATCTTGCTGGAACATCACTCCAGGATGATGTACCATAGGGGGTAAAGCAACCGGCCGCAGGATGTCATCAACATATTGTTGAACTGTTATAGAAGTCCGTAGAAGAATGTCAACATTCTGTCATAAAAGATAGCACTGTGATATATGCCACTATAAAACAAAAGACTATCTGCCCTCACAAGAATACAAGGATTAGGCATTCTAAAATTAAAGAGATATACATCCTTGCATATTATGTGATGAGAGATTGTTGGTAGATATGGAGGTCGACTATGAGATCTCTCCATAATACTATGCCGATGTTGTGAAGTTAAAGACAGGGATGACGGTTATAAGCGTATCGTTTCACAGACAAACACTGTGAGGTGGTGCTGGAAGATATACAGGTTGTATAGAAGTGACTGTAACATATTGGGTAGTTGACAATGATGCCCTTGGGAAATTTCACGTTTATTGCACAATCATCCGATTCCGCCTTGTTTCAAGGCATCTTAGACTTTTACAGCCTTCTTTCCGTTTACGGGTTCTTTAGAGCAGAGGTCGCCAAAGTGGTGGTCCGCGAGAAAATTTCGCTTGTACCCAGCAAAGTATGGAGTATACTTACTCATAACCGTTAAGTTATGTTTTAAGATGCACTGGAACATAATTCGATTCAAAACAATAATTTAACACTTAAAAAATCCTATTAGTGGTCTGCGAGATTTAAATTATGAATTTACTGGAGCGTGAGGTCAAAATGTTTGGCGACCGTTGCTTTAGAGTAACTACTGTCGTTTGCACATTTTAAAAGTCGTGCCCGTTTGCTGCAAGTGCAGTTTCTTGTTCCTTTTAGCGGAACATATTTACGCATTCTGACTATGCAATCATGCTCGAAGGCCTCAGTTAAGGTCTTTGAAAATACAGTAGTGAAATTACTGGTAAAACGACTGTAAGGAACTTTAGCGTCAACGACGTAGAAAAATAAACTGTGTGAATGACCCGTTTTACACAGTGCTGTTTGTGTAGTAGCAACGCACACAGAATAACTTTAACTGACATTCACTGTCCTTTAAAATGTAATCATTTGCATCTTGGTATAAGCAAATTGACATACGGAATTACAAGATAACCTGATTTTTTTGGATATTTTTTTATTCCTCTCCCAAAAGAATGTACATTTGGAAGGTATATTAAAAATAGCACAAAACGCGTCATACGTAGAATTCATGTTATTTTTTTAAATATTTCTTTTTTCTGATTTTTTCCTATACAAAACCTTGAAAAAATAATTTTACAAAAATTGCTGGTATGGTTGAGGAATTTCTTCATTTCTCTCTCTCATCTCTCTCTCTCTCTCTCTATCAATTTCGCTTTATTTTATATATGACTTTTTTATTTTAAATATCGTTTATTTCATTTATAACCTAATTTTTAAATTCATTTTTAGTCACTGTTTAAGCAGAATACTTCAATCTTATTGCAAAATTTAAATTCAAGTTAAATTTTGCAGAAATACTCATACTTACATTGTTCCCAGAAAAAAAAAGATTGTTGAAAAAGAATTTTCCTTAACAGACCAAAAGAAACCACGTTGCCTGGGTAAAAACAAACCTAAATTGTCTTATTTTCAGAAATCTTTTGAAAAAGTCGTAACTGGAAACGTGAGAAAGTTGAAGACGATGGTATGCCACACCACAAAGAGAAGGAATCTCTTCTTAAAGAAGAAATATGCGACTGCTCCTGTCTTACGTTATAGTTTTAAACTACTTTTTTCCATTTTCTAAGTGCTTTTATACGCCATAAGTGAATAAAATTTAATCACTTTTATATCATGTGTATGATTCTCACGTTGCATCATTCGTACTTAATTTTATATATAAGACACGTAAAAATAATTAACAATATTACCCAGTGTGGGGACTTTAAAAGGTTTTTTTTCAAAGAAATCTATGTCTGTATTATAGTAATAAATATTGAAGAAAGCCTCTTAGGATTAATATTAAGGTGACCAATCATCCTTCTCTAAGAAGGGCAGTCCTTTTAAAGGTTTTATTCTTCCTCAAAAAGTGCCCTCTTACTTGTCCTTTTCAATATTTTAAAACTAATCTGTTTATCTATCCAAAGAAGCCAGTCAAACAGTTACGCGTCTGTTTGAAGAAATTAGCACACTGAATGTGTATGTTTAAATTCTAATAAATTAGAACAATGGGAAAATCAACATGTTGAAATTGATAAAAGAAGGGGGAAATATTCAACAATTTCAAAAATGAACACATTCTGTATGAAGATTTAATTATACAGTTGAACCTTTATATAACGAAGTCCCTAAATCCCGAAAAATGTTCGTTATATGGAAAATTCGTTATACAGAGGTTCATCTTTCAATTCTCTTGATAAACCACATAAAACAAATATTTTAAATTCATAAACACTATATATTGAAAAAGTAATTATTCGCACCTCTTTTTAAATTAATATATATTTATTTTATGTATCTTATCTATCAAAAAAAAAGGAAAAGGAAGAAAGAAGAACAGCAACGAATGTTTTTTGACACCTTTATCCACTTCCTGAAGAATTAAACTTTTTTTCTTTGATGCACAAGCACTTACGTTTTGACATTTTAGAGCTATAAAAAATGAAGTTACCAGTGCGACTGATTAAGACTACAAATGAACAGAGACTAGTTCAAGGACACGGGGACACGAGACAACCCCACTGATAGTAAAAGGGATATATGATGTTTCCAGTTGACTAGCAATGGGGGTTAAAGGTTGCACTTCTTGGATGAAACGACCAGAATTCTATTGCTTTCGGTGTGTGTATGAGTGAGGCACCTAATAAAACCAGTTCAAGATTTATCACCACCTAAAGTGTGTTAAAAGAGAGAATAACTTAAAATGTCCAGAAATACTTCAAAAATAGGGAGAATATTTGAATGACAAGAGGAAAAGTTCGTTACATAGAAAAGGCACTTCGCTATTGGGAGGTTATTCTACGAATAAAATCGTGAAATTTTCTTGGTTCTAGGAAAAAGTTCGCTATATAGAGGTCTCAAGAGGTTCGATTGCATATTCTTTTTTAATTTACGTTGTACTGCCCAGGAACTAAAACAACAGTAGAAAGAGTAAAGGTAATGAGTTTGGGACAATGGGAAATCAAGGTTGAATGTTGATGCTTTAGCTGCAATATTTACCATAAAATTCAACGGGAAGGATATTTGTAGCTTCGAAAGTTCCGTTTTATTCGGAAATAATATACTGAGAAAAAAATCATTCAATGGAAAAATACTCTTTTAAGTAAGTAATTAAAAGGGATCTAAGCATAATGAGTGTATTTTTGTTTAAGTCTGTAAAATATTTCACATAATTAAGATGTAATTTTTTCCTTTACTTTTTCGTCCTCCTTTTCAATGTAAAAAAACTGGTCACCTTATTAGTTATTCGAATATTATCAGACTCAGCATTAAAACGCGGAATTAGAAATACTGTATTCTATCCATTACAAGAATAATACATTTCTAAGATTCTTTTTACCTTTCCTATATGTCTCTTTCGTCACTTAAATAAGAGGTGGATACTTTTTATGAAAAACTGTAATGGTGAAAACAAAGTAATACCATATTTATTCGAATCTAAGAGCCGCCATCAATTCTAAGCCGCATCCCAAATTCTCAACATTTTTTGTGAACAAAAATTATCATCGGATCTAAGCCCCCCCTCCCCCGATTCTACACGGTTTTGACAAAAAAAAAAAATGTGTGAAAGTTTAATCGATATCCAATACTTAAGAAATTAAAAAAAAACAATAAGAAATAAACAGAAGTTAATAACTAATTTTGCTTACTTCTCTTAAAAACTTTAAAATGGATACATGAACCTATAATTACTCTAAACGTCAGTATCATGTTTCGAAAATCATTCTTCACTCCCGTTGTCACACATAACTTAGAAGCGGTGGCGGGGTTGCCATTTTTCTACACGTCGTCACATTGGTGTCGTCTTCCATGCCATCCAATGGATTTGTTACGCAACATCTTTTAAAAAGTATGCATTATAGAAGAATGTAAAAGAATTATTAAAGACTATTGAACATTTACAAGCCAAAATTATATCATTTTGCTAACGTCATCGAAGTACATTCGTTTCAACCGTGTCAAAGTTTCATTGACTGCTGTTCTGTTTTCGTTTTGTTCTGCAAATAAAATTGCCTTCCTTTCTATAATTGAGCAATAATGAACTTGTCTTGACGCTATTTCCGATATCTTTGATGTTTAGTGGATTGAAAAAGAGAGTATACAAATTTTTTTTCTATATACCAGCAGACAATGATGTTTAGGATTGACTGAATACTAAAGACACTTTCGAGAATGGAAGGTTAAATTTTTCCTCTTGAAAGGGGTGGAAATTCAATTTCCCCCATCCAACAAATATTTTGTCTTCGATTCTAAGTCGCACCTGTTTTTCAGTAGCATTAACAAAGGAAAAATAGCTTGACTTAGTTTCGAGTAAATATGGTTTTTAAGTAGTATTAATGTAACATATCGTCGGCCTAATTATCAGAAGGCGAACTCCACAAAGGAACTAAATTTGATGTAGGAGTGCTACGCGCCAAAGCGTTGTAAGGCGCGATTCCTTAATCGTGCCAAACAACGCTCAGTGAAAAAAATTCGAATATGAATTAATCGAAAATTCGAATTAAATTAATGGATTCGAATAAAAATCTTCTGTAATTAATAGGGTTACCGCGAAAAAAACCCCAATAAAAATTCATTCTAATATACCCCATGGCAACCACATTATCACACGATCAAAATATCAAGGTAACCATAGTGTAATGTTATCGCCTATCTTGGCGAAAAAAAAAGGAATTTGGTGCATAGCACTCCTATATCAAATTTGCACCCCAGAAGGAGTTACGCATTCTGATAATTAGACCGATGAATTAGTGCCCCTGAAGACCTATCGTATGGATTGGCAGATGCACGTTAAATGTATCGAGGCACATAATCCTCTCAATAAATGGTGCAACGGATCTATTCGCGAACCTCCTACTAATCCTTTTGGAGAAAAACTGTTTCTTTAAATATTATTCTATTGAACACTTTCTCCCACAGAAGACAACGCGACTTAGTAAATAAAGGCTTATATATAAGAGTTAACTTTCAGGTTTGAAGACAGAGAGGTTAGAGCTAAATGATAGCAGTCAGTGATTAACATAAAGTAAAGAAAGCTAGTCAGGAATGATTCATAGATTATTTGTTTATTATTTTAAATTGAAGATTAACGATTTGGTCAATTAGATATCTAAAGTGGAATAGTGATAGCTTAAAGCAGATTAAATTTGAACGTAATTTTGATTATTTGGAATGTGTATGGCTAAGACGTCCCAAGGGTAAGTGATTCAATTTATAATTAAAATATTAATTATCTCGTCTACCTCGCTTTCGCTCCCATATTGATTTAAAGATGCATTTCCAAATTTGGATTGTTGAGATTTTTTAGTTTATTGAAACTTGTTAATAAATTGTATTTATGTCGACTATGTCTAATCTTACTTCTAACTCTCGAACACTGATGGATTGGAAAGCCCATCCATCACAATGGTGTAGAAGTTAGGAGAGCTGTAGAAGAATGATGTAGAAGCTCTCGTGCCATCCCATCACTTGACTGTGGACTAGGACCATCACCAATCATTCTCGTGTTGCTTCAAAGAGCGACGTGAATTAAAATAAAATCTACACCACACCAACGCGTGGTATTTGTATCTCGATGGATCCTCTGACAAAGCTAATCATTTATTTTAAAAGTATTCCATTCTCAATCAATGAAGTTTATTTGTATCAAATTTTCTAATCAGTAGGGAAAATATTACGTCAGTGCTTTTCTCAAACTTTAAATATTTGAGACTCAATATTCAATCGTAACTTTACGTAATCCCCCCCATACGATTAACAATACATTGAATTCAATATTACTATACTTTGACATTAGAGCTACAACACCACTTTTTAACCTCTTAAGTGCAACGGGGGTGTATATGTGGCTTGCTCAACCGGTGCGTTAAATACCCTGGACGTATTTATACGTCTTTCTGAAGTACGATCTTCTCCGTGCACTGCTGTCCATAGAATTATTTCGAAAGATTTGGAGCGCAGTAACAGTGGTCAGTGTTTGTGAAGGATTTACTTATATCAGAGGATTTCCTTATTTATTTCTTTTCGTCCTCCTCCTCCCCCCAATACATCACATGCGTGCGCCTACGTGGAAAACGGTTGCACTGGGGAGTGATTCGCGTAACTTTTAAATGGCGGTTAAGGTATTATTTATAAACCGTTCAAATAATCAGGATAAGTATTGTATGATTTTTGCATATAAATTTTTATATGACTAGCTTGTGGGGTCACATCACATGTAATTGTTAAACTTGTTCTTAACTTGCTATTGTTAAATTAATTATAAAATACACTGTGCATTACTGATAAGGTATACTGATATAAGTGTATTATATCCGTGTAAACGTGTATTTTATTTTTTATTATGTCAGAATGTATTTTGTTTGTTTACTTTCAATAAATTCATAATTTTTTTAACAATTCTCTTTTGTTTCCGACGTTTCAGTTGGCTCGCACCACCCTCGTAGAATTATCCCCCCCCCTAGGTATACAGGTATCGTAGAATTATCTCCCCACAGCTTGAGAAACACTGGACTGAGGCTGGTAATTATGTATCCGCAATTTTCGAGAAAAGTTTTATGGTTTATGAAAGGTTCCTTTTGAAAGGCATGTATGGTTCACACAAGTAGAAAATTTAAATCCGTTGGGAGCTTCGCATAAGAAGACAACATACAAAAATAGCTTAAAGTCATTTGTCAACAAAAGAGCTAGGTCAAATTTGCCCATGTTTATAAAGAAAAGGAAAAAAAGAATTTATATTTATTACCTTCAAAAAAATGTTTTCTGTCAATATTTATTCACCAGAACCTTAATGAATGCTGGATTGTTTAAGTAAGAGGCAGCAGGAGTGTTTCGAAAAAAGTAAAAGTTGTCAATATATGGATTATGAACAGGTTGGTAATCATGACATAAAATATCTATGCGAGGTACTTTCTCATTTACCGTTTACGGTTCTTGAACGCGAGATATATACTATGTCTATAACGTTTAAAACCCTTAAATAATACATTTATTTGATTCTTTCTCTATTAAAAGATTGTTTTAGTTGTAATTTAGTGCTTCAGTGTGTTACTTGCTATTTGTGACATGTAATGATTTTATAATATATAAAATTAATACATTTAGAATAGTATAAGTAGGATAGATAATTTTTGAAAACAATTCAACGGTTCCATAATACTGATGCGATCAATAATAAAAGGTAAAATACACGCGCAATAAAAATAAAAATGAGTCACTCTTGGCAATCTTAGCAATTTTAATCACTGTTAAGCAAAATGTTCATATTATTAATGAAACAAATTTAATTTATGAATTCATTAATTTTATTAAAGAAACAACTGCTAATTTCTTATTCAGCAATTTTTGAAAGTAAATACCTTTAAAAAATTATGCAAATCCTTTTTTTTTTCATTTTCTGCCATGATTCTTTTTCACTGGTTATATGAACTATATGGAATGGAAATATGGAATAAAATGTGGAAAGACATGTTTTGGAATTCACGAAGTTTTAGACTTTATAATTTTAGCTTATTGAACATTTCCTTATATCTAAAATCAGCCTTTTAAAGTATTTATATAAGAAATAATGGATTGTGCGATTGTAGAACACACTGAAAAAAAATAACAATTCACAGAGAAAAGCAAATGTCATTATCAGTTTGAATGATAGTAAAGAAGTATTTGAAAAAAAAATGTCTTATGATTTTCTTATCAAACTCTTACAGCCACGTGAAATATTTCATTATGTTCTTTAAGTAAAACTTAGAATAGAATGCATATCAATCAAAACTGGCACAAAAGTTAGAAAAAAGACGTTGTAAAGTAGGGGGAAAAGTTATAAAAATAAAGTTCAGTTTCTCTAATTCTACACATTTTGGTATCTTAACGAAAATAAAAAATGAAGCTTGGAGATTCTAATAAAAATAGGAATTTCAACCCCTGAATTCTAGAAACTTTAAAACTTTGCTTTTTTGTCATTTTCACTGTTCGAATCAATACAGTTTTAAGACTTCTCCAGCTACTGGTACACAGTTATTTAAATAAGAAAAAAAATTAAAAATTGTATCGGAGATTTTTATTTCGTAAGATAATGGAAAAAAATCAAAGAAAAGAATTTAAAGAACTAAGTTATTTAAAGTGAAAAAAAAATAAAAATTAAAAGAAGGGAGTTATTACTTTTATAACTAAAATTTCAAATACCCTCTAAAGTTTTAGAATATATATTTTTAAATCTAAACAGGTGGAATTCATTTATCAGAAGGTTTAATTAATTTATATCTAAATTAATTAAACATCTCAATTTTTTGATATTTTTGGAAAAATAAGAATTCTAAACGTAATAATTTCTATCCTGAAAACATTAACCCACAAAATAATATCTCTAATAATGCAAAGATCCTTGATATCGAACTGTAAGCAATATATCATTAGTATACACCAACATTTATCATAAATAAGGACGATTTTAATTTGCTTGTAAATGGTGTATCATTTACAATACACTAACGTTTATCATAAAAAAGAAAGATTTTAACTTGCTTGTAAATACTACATCATTTGCATTACACTAACATTTATCATAAAAAAGAAAGATTTTAACTTTAATATATAAAAGGTTTTCAGACCTTAACGGTATATAATTTTTCTAAAAAAATAATTTATATTTTATTCTAACTATTAGCGATTAACATTATATATATTTTTGGAAATGGACTGCAATGAGGCCTTTTGTATTGCTTCGCTAACATTTGTCAGTTGTTCATTTGGCTCTTGCCAAATTTAAAAACAAAAATTACAAAATTTGATAGGTGTTTGATTCAGGTAACGTATGCTACATTTAACTTTTTTTGAGTAGGACGAGGAAGTTGCCTCACCCCTAAAACCACGCTGCAATCGTTCTTACTATGTTGGTTGCATTGGCTAGTTCGAAATTGAAATTTTTTAGCATAGGTTCTCAACGTATCCTTTAAGACATAGGTTTTCAACGTGGGCGATAACGCCCCTTTGTGGGCGTTTGAGGCTTTCAGGTGGGCAGTAAAAGATCCAGAGAAAATTAGGGGTTGAGATGGCGCGGAGGGGCTTCGGCAGATTAACCAAATATAGTTTAATAAACAATAAAAACACACACGCTGATTATCTCTCTCTATATAAAAGGATGTTTGCATGTATGAAATCGCATCACTCCGACACCATTCAAAAGATCGCAATGAAAATTGGCCTGTATATGTATATTTTTTTTTTTTTTGTGGAAAACGTTTTTGTGCTATCCTCTTTGTTTCAGATTGCCACCAGGTGGCGCTACAGTATATTAACTTCTACACTATTCAGTTAATCACCAAGTAGCCAACAGGGTCACCAAAAATGATCCCAACTTGGCTCTACCGCTAACATTTCGCTATGTTTCTATTGAATTACCATTATAATTTAAGGAACGACGTTGATTGCGAATATTCCAAATTTAACATAAAATAAATACAACAGAAAGTATTATTAATGTATTACACATCCAGATATAAATTATTTAACTACTTTAAGCGTTCATTACACAAAATGTGTTACTTTTGCTGATCAGCTTAGAAAGGTGTTTTAAGAAATCGACCCACAAGAGAGTTAAGGGCGTTATAAATAAAAAAAATCCTTTTTATCATATTAGATTTAAAGACTTAAATTTAACAAATAAGGAATTTTTGTTCAACTGAGAAATGAAAAAAGTTTTTTTTTTGTTTAATTTGCAATTCACGTAAAATTAACTCATTAAGAACCTTTTTATTCTTCAATCTGTATTGTTTAATCTTTTAATTCACCCATGCGAAGAACGGGTATACCAGCTAGTATACTAATAAAAGTGAACTTTAATACTGGGTACCCTATGTTGATTGTATGTATTTAAAGTATTTATATTACTTGTAAGAAAATTCACATATTTTGGTAGTTCGGGAAGTGGATGAAAAACTTAAAGATTACATTTCTCATTTAGACCTATTTTAAATTATATGATATAGTAAATTTTAATTACTGCAGTGTCCATGTTGTCTTTGTCTGTGAGTAGTATATAGGAAAAATGTTTCTTCCACTGCCTTTCATTACGTATATTATCCAAGAAATATAATTAAATATGTTAACCAGGAATTATGTGTGATTCTTTAAAGGCTGGAACTGTCAATTCTTTTTTATTCTGTAAGCAATAGTTTGCGAATTATTTCATATTATCAAAATCTTCTTACAAAAGCATATTTATAACAGGTATAAACTAAAACTTTTATTCAAATCTTTTAAATAAAGAAGTTCAATAGCATTTCAATCCAATAATGTCCTATATAAAACTAAAATATATAATATTATATATACATTTAAATAAATTTTGGCAATAGCTGTTTCAGATTCAGCAGTAAAAATAATCGGGAGCTTTAAAAAAATTAAATTAAAAAAATATGTTCTATTAGTAACAGAATATTATTTTAAAATCAATTCTTGTTTTTTCACCATGTATTATGTAGCTCTTATTTCTCTTGAGTGGGAGGGGGCGGTTTGAAAAGATTCATTAGAAAACGGGGCACCAGCTCAAAAAAGTTTGGAAACCTATGCTTTATGGCATCGAACTGGGTTCGGAGACAATTTTCTAAAATATGACTTAAATAATTATTTAATTGTTATTTTTTAAGTATGTTGCAAAACTATAAAAATAGAGAAAAAATAATTTTTTGAAAGACTATTTTTTTTTACATAATATTGAGAAATCTGAACCAAAATATTACAAAAGTTTGCTCTTTTGCTAACAACTATACAAAATATACTACCAAAACAAATAAAGTTTCAAGTTTTACAATAAAACTATGAAATACAGGAGCTCGACATAAAAACCCCTTTTTCATATAAAATTACATTAAAAGATAACTTAATGGAGAGAGAAAAATTACCCTTGGTTCTTAGCACAAAGCATTAATTATAATACAAATAAGAAACTCAAAAAATTTCATAAGAATATTTCAATTGCTTTAAGAAATAACACCGTTACCGTGAATCATTATGTATACAAAGATAGCATTCTTCATAAAAGGCAAAATAAAGTTTATATTTGCCATAAAATTTTTCAAAGGCTTAGGAATGTATTAAGACTCACTAAGTTTATACGTGGTGTCTTTCTGTGTGTGTGTGAGTGTGTGAGCGTTATACTTCAAACCTTTACATTGTTGATGGACCTTCCTTTTTTTTACGAGATCTGGTTTAGAATGTCTCGTTGAATCAACAATTCTCGCATTGTCGAGACAGTAAAAATATCCCTTAATTTCAGGTCCTAATTCCATCCCTAACATTTGAAGTAGAGGTAATAGATCAGCAAGAACCCAGTATTAAAAAGTATTATTACAATATAAGTTCCCAAGCGGAATGTTTGTAGCTCAACAAATGCTACAAATGCTGAAACTTATAAGCCCAAAAGTGGTGTTTAGATTAAGTAAAGTATGCTCTATTTAATGAATTTGATGAGACCTTATCTCCTATATGTACCTATATTTAGGAATTCTTTTAGTTGTAAAAATAATCCCAGTTTTTTCTTGGATAAAACCACACAGCTTTATTCTTTGAACCAACAACAACTTCAGTCTAGACGCTTTCTTAACCTGGAAGTATTTGGTCACTTAAGCAGAAGGGTCAACTTTAAAAAAGAACCGGTTTCCTGTACTTACTTTTTGTTTGTTGTTGTCGTAAGCCTTTCATCCCCAAGGAGCACATCAATATATTTTCAACCCAGAAGTATGTAAAGAAACAAGAGTAGTAAATCAATGAAAAGACTGTAAGTATAACTATTTATTTAACTAAAAGAACGTTTTTTTGCTCAACCTCATGTCTTCCTTCCATTTCCTTTTTTTTTGTTTTTATTTAAATCAATTCTTAAAAATCTAAGAATATCGATTTTATGAAAGTATAAAAAAGGTTTATCGTCACTGCTAAAGGATTGTGAAGAATCTTAGAAATATTTAAATGAAATTGATAAAATATATTGGTTCTAAGATGACATCTTAAAGAAGAATAATATTTAAATGTACTCATCCAGTAGAAATATATTTTTTGTTCGTTTTCTGTAAGGATTACTTACAGTACGGAAATACTAAATGCATTTTCTCAGAAATACTGTGATACTTATGAACTTGATTTATTCTTTTTTCTGTTTCCAGATTTACAGCGATTTTCTGGTGAGTGAGCAATAAATTTGTGTGTAACGTTAGTGAGACAGTTTTTCTCGATGTATGAAATTTAAATAAAATATACAGTTTTAGGATCAGGATTAGGGATTGCAAAAGTTCAATAACGGTATCCGGTATTTTTTCGATCTTAAGACCGAAGTACCGGTTTTAATAACGGCAATAGAAATTTTAGAAAAAGAAAGAAAACACAGGTGTTTCTTTGTTTTATTTTCCTGCTTTTATTGGGGAGTGTAAATATTACAAATAAATAATTTGTAATATAAATCATAAGAGTATATAAAGAATCCCAAAAAAGTAAAGGAGCATCTTAATTATTTAAATCACAAAAAAGTGTAAATATCACTATTCAGTCTGTGGTACTATTAGAAATTTTTTGAAATGTGATCTTAAAAACACAAAATGCATCAACTGTACTGTCGTTTGACAGGGAACGAAATTTGGTGCAAAAATTACCAGCTGTCGAAAACGCTCTTTCGGCATCTACGCTATATGGTGGTACTGTTAGCAATACGCGATCTACTTTTTCCAAGTATTTACCTCTATAAATCCTTCATATTCAAACAATTCGATTTCTCATGGGATGGCTTTGGATACAGCTGATTTCTGTATTGTATTTTGGTTTGTTGAAATACTTTTTGATTATTGCTAATTCTAATTTTTGTTCAAGAGACAACCCTTTCCCGATCGACAGTAGTATCAGCATGATCTTCGATAACTGTACCAAACTCTTCTGAAATGTGGTACATTTCTGAGGTATGTGGGTAAAACACTTTAAGAAAATCTACTATAAACTTGATCAAATTTAAATTGGTAAGTCCCTTTTCTTCTTTTTTATATTTTTTTAATCATTATAATTATGTGTATACCGTAAGACGTTTTCTATTTCGATATGCCCTTTTTCCGAGAGATTTTTTATTTTAATATACAATTTTTCAGATCGGGATGTGTGCCGTTCTTTCAGTGACTGTAACACGAAATTTATTGTTGCGTAAGCTGTTAGAATCTATCCGACATAATGTCATAATGGAAGTAGAGCCGATACAGTTCTGGATATTAAGTCGAATTTTCCCTATTGGAAAAATTAATTTGCAGGTTTAAGTCGATCATTGCTAATTGGATTAGATTTTTCGGTTTCAAAAATCGTTCCATCATTTGAATATAATATTAACATATGCTCTGTTTTATTTTTAGTTAAGATTTTTTGTTTTATTTTTGTAATAAAGCCTTTTTTGTAGGGAAACCTCTAAATACTTTAACAGTTTTTTGAACTTTATTAATTATTGGAAGAAATGTTTAGTGAGTTAATATTTCATCCTCATTAACAATATCTTCTTCAACAATAACATTATATTATCTTCATTATCAGTATAACTTTCAATCCATTCAAAATGCAAATCCGAAAAGGTTATATATCCACAGTATTTAAATTCTTCTGTTCTTTATTTTTTTGGTATAATACATCTATTATTTCTATTTATATTCCGTGAGCATAGACAATAGCTGATTTACACCAATCAACTTTCCACCTTTTTTCATAACTGTTGCTCCTTCCCCACACACACAGTCGTTATGAATACAATATCTTCTTTCAGAGATAATCCATGTTTCGCCAATTTAGATTTAAGCATTTCCCATTTTTTCGACTGGCATGCTTCCTAAGACGCGCGTAAGTCCTACATTCCAAATTTTTTAAGAATAAATTTTTATATTTAAATAGCGCCTATTTCTTGCACTCATCCATTCATTAAATATAAGACTAAATTTTTCACCATTTATTTTTAATTGTATCAGGTCGTGTTTCAAAGAATTGCGAACACCGTTACTGCTGTTCTTATAATCTTAATCGATGTTGTTAGATTTTTAAAACCTCTGGTGGATAGTGATTTTCTTAATTCTGTAAAAGTGTAAGACACTCGAAATGGCAAACCATTTAGTGCTTTATTTTACTTATAATTCCATTAGTTATCTTTTTTTCAAAATAATCTAAAATCTTTGATGGCTCTGGCTTAGAAACTGCGCTTAAATTCATTTCCTCATCGCAATTACATTCTTTCCTCTTTGTCAAATTTGTAACATGTTTCGTTTTTAAATGTGTATGTCCACTTGTACTTCCTTAATTCACTTTAATAACACTTGAACATTTTTTATACTATGCCACCATATTCTTTTCTTCATATAAATAATGATACCCAACCGAAGTATTATCAACAGATTTTTTTTATGTCCATTAAAGTTATATTCCTTTTCATTAAGATGGATTATTATTTATGAGTATATATAAACTGCTGTTAGTAAACAATGCAACACCATGAAGGAACCATCAGAATTAAATGAAATTTAATGCACAAACGATTTGTATTTGTACAAATAAATGACGAAATTTTCAAAGCAGAATAATAATAATAAGGGTCCAAAATCAGTATTTGGTGTAGCTCTCACGTTAAGTGCTGCTATATGAAGTGGTATGGATTCAAACAGATTTTGAATGTCTGCTTGTGAAAGAGAATTCCATACTGCTTGTATGCGTAGCAAAAGTTCGTCTTTTGAAGCTGCAGGATCACGAGTGAGATGCCGACCAACCATATTTCACACGTGCTCAATAAGCGACATTTTCGGCGAATAAGCAGGTCAAGGAATAAGTTGCACGTGTTGAGCTGAATAGAAGTCTCGAACAGTCTTTGTAACATGTGGGCGTACATTGTCCTGCTGAAAGATAGCTCCAGTGATGCTTTGAAGGAAGGGAACGACTTAGGGCTGTAGCCCTTTATGGATGTACTTGTTGCTATTGAGATTACTCTCAATTCGTAGCAAATTGGGTCGTCCATGATACGAAATCACACCCCAAACTATAACTCCGTGTGTTAAGCCACTATGTCGTTCGATAAAGCACTCTGGAAGGGAACGTTCACCGGCATAGAGCCTAGCACGAATGCGCCATCAGGGTCCCACAAATTGAAGCTTGATTCATCTGAAAAGACAACTTGGTGCCGATGAGCTTGCCAGGCTCAGTGCTCATGAGCCCATTGCAGACGCTGCCGTCGACGGTTTGCCGTGAGGAGGATCCTGTATAAAGGCACCCTTGCACGCAACCCACGGTGCAGCAGACGTCAACGAATTGATGAAGCCGACATTAGTACATCTGTAGCAGTAGATCAATGTGCTGCCAACTGCCTGGAGGAAACTGTACGGTAATTCATCGCCATACTGAGCAGGTGCCGATCTTCACGCGCTTACGTCACCTTCTGTCATACACTGCCAGTTTTTCGAGTTCTTCGATGCTTGTCGGTTCATTGCTTCCAAACTCGTATCACTGGGGAACTGTTCCACTGCACACGAGCTCGTATTGCGTGGTAGGAAAATCCTCCCCAGTTCAAATTCCTTAAGTTGTCGGAATTTCTCCTGATTTCGTCGTGGAGGCATTCTCAGGTCTCACTAAACGTTTGCCACTAACAAATAATCAATAACTATTTTTAACGTCTCGCTACAGCCCTCTATTTATACGCTTTAAAAATCAATTCAGAGGGCGCTGAGCACGCCCTGCATGCGCGGTGCCTCTGAAACTTTACTATTTATTGGTATTTGCTGCAAAATTCATTCAATTCTGATGATTCCTTCATAGTGTTGCATTTTTTACAAACATCAGTGTATAAGGAATCTAAAAACATTTTTTTGAACCCTTAAGTATGACATGCAAATAAAGTGTGAATAACAAACTCACAAATTAAAAAAAAATATCGAAATACCCTTTCTTCATAACTGCAACCTTGTTGTCACATATACGAATATTAGACTACGAATCCTGCGCGTGTGCAGTATCGCTCTGAGCTGTAATAGGACAGTTTTGGACCACCTCCATGGGTTATTCACATATTTTATCCCTTCTCTTGATTGTACGATGCAACTTTATATTCTTAGTCTAATTAATTTCACCCGTTAGGGAGACGTAAAAACAAAAGCGTATACTATTTTGGAATGTCGGCGATCCTTGAACATTAAAAAAATGTCTAGTAAATACGGAAAAAACGTCATTTAAATTTGTGAATACTGGTACTATAAAATAATACAAATGCCTCAGGATACCGGTTTTCGGTTTCCCGGTATTGCATCCTTAATCAGGATCTATGACTATAGTTTATGAATTGTCTTGGTCTATCGGTAGCTCTAGTAAATTAGATACTCATAATTCAAAGAACACACATGGACTGCAAGGCTTTTTTTTTATCTCTGTTTATTAAAATGCCCTTCCGAACTACGCGCACACTGGTTCAGAGCGAACACACCCTATTGCTTATCATTTCACTTTCCTGCATTTGCTATGAGATCACAGTTTTTTACAAGTGACGAAGTACTCTCAACATGAGTCATACATTTATTTCCTTAATTCTGATAAAATAATATTGTTTTTTCTCGTTTCATTACTTTACTTTAATTAAAAGTCTTTTAGATTAGATTTTAGAATACTTTGATATCTTTACTGATTGCTGTTTATGTTTCTTCAAAATGGTTTCATAACAAAAATATTGAAGAATATTTCAATTTTTTTTTAAATTGTTGAAAGTGCAGTAGAAGGCTTGTTGAATTTAATAGATGATGCTTATTTAAAATAATTGCAGGGTAATGAAAACATATATTGAACTGATTTCTGGCTGGAACACTTCATTTCATCAAATTGTCATATGAATTTATGTATTATATTTTGAAAGACTTGTCAAGAATATATTAAGTTACCAGGTGTTCCCCAAAGGACCAAAGATTTGAAAAATCAATTTTAAAAAAAAGAACAGAAGGCGATAGAAATGTTCGGTTTGAAGCATTCTTCTTTGGTTACCAGGGAATTTATACTTTCCAAGTGTCGTAGCTAGTTACAAAGTTTATCAACTGGTGGCACTTTTAACTGAGAGAAACTATAAAAGAAATGTTTATTGTTCGTTTCGTCAGACACGTCAAGCATTCTGGCGTATTCCAACGAGTAAACCATTTTTGAGACTCCCTTCAGAATGCGTGTCTGACGAAACCGACATAGAACATTTTTTTTATCGTTTTTCATAGTCAAAAGCTGCATCTTTTGACGAACCTTTTGACTAATTTTGAATTTTGGGGATAATTTCCCTGGTTACCAAAGAAGAATGCAGGAAACCGTACATTTCTATCGTCTTCTGTTCTTTTTAATAGATTTTTAAAATCGTTGGTCCTTTTTTTTGGGAGGGGGGACATCTAGTATCATGTTAATTCAGACATTGTTCACGTTATTCGTTTGTTGCTCTGAGGTATACAGTACAATGGTTGTCAAAATTAATCTTCAGTGCATCCGTTGATCATAGCTATGAATACTTCTGTCCTCATCTAATACATGGAATTTGAAACGGTGATTTGAGGATTATTTCTTTTTGTGTTGTTTCGTGCTGCCCTCACACATTTATGGTTAAATTTCTCAAAACTATTAATTAAATTGTTGCTTTTATTGAATTGATATCCCAAGAAAGTACCTGAATACAGTTCGAAAATCTGCCCTTCCTACAACCTGTTTACTTTTTTAAAATTGTTTATAAAATTTGTTTTTAAATTATATAAATTTGATTTCTCTTAGTGTATTTTCGGGAAGGCGTATTGAAATAAGACCTGCCAGTGTAATAGTTGTCATTTATTACAAGAACTGAATTTAAAATTATAAATTTATTACAGTTTCCTTATTACTATGTGTGTGAAAATAAATTACTCAAGAAAAATATTTATATTATATAATGCTAGTACCCCCACCTTGAATAAGTATACGTCTTGTCATGGAGTATGTAGTAATTAAGTAATTACTAATCGTTTTGGTAATTTTTGTAAAAAGAGAAAGCAGAATCCCATTTAAATTGCTTTATCTTTATAAACTAATCTTCGGATCAATTTCAATTGTTTTAGCGTTTGATTCAGAAAACAAGGGATAAAGTTAAAAATCATGTAAACAAGAATAGATAATAAAGCATTCTATTAAAACTGCTAATGTTTTAATAAGATAAGCAAGCCAATGATGTGTGTTACTTTATAATTTAGTTTAATGCATTCTATGTTTAAATCTTACTTTACTATTGATACTTCATATCTTAAGATGATCGTAGCTTAGTATAGGAAAAGTAAACAACACGCTGTAATATCGTGGCCCCCAAATTTACTTTACTCCTGGGTAGTGAGAGGGTTCACACAGCTTTGTTCAAAATACATTTTATTTACAAATGAATAAAAAAAACAATTAACTACATTATTAATGTTTCTAGCTTTCGCAGTCTTTCCTTAGATAAAAGTTCTAGTCCAGGTCAACGTACGTTGATCTTCAGATGCTCGTCTTCCTGGTGTTGCTGTCCCCGAAAACTCTTTTAGGCTGCATCAGATCTAGAAAAAACATAGGTACTTCATCTTTACATATAAAGCCATCTTGTATTAAGAAAGTAAGAACAAAAACAAACAACTCAATTTAGCATGATCTATGGACAAATACAAATGAGGGGGCTCAGAATTTCCTTGATAACAAACAAGATAATTAAAATTAAAAAAATTGTGTTTGCGCTTATGATCATATAATGGAAATGAAAACTTTTTATTTATTCTGGGCAAGAGAATCCAATTGTTTGGATGCATTACGTTTTCTTTTATGACATTTTTGTATGCTTGCGTAAAGCAGTTCTGTTTTTCAGGCTCATTCTTGGGTGGATTTGTTTATTTCATGAATTTTATGTAAATGAGAAAATGTTTTCTTGTCTGCATACTTATATATTTATATTTGAGTATATATGATTTAAAAGTCAATTAATATAATTTTTAAAAAATGTTTATATGTAAATTACAAAGTATTATATATGTGTATATTAAATATAAATGTTCATACAGTTCTTACATACTATCGTAGCAATGCCAACGTTCAAGATAACTCACCAAGGCCAAGTTGGCAACTCTGATTTCTCATTTGTCGTACGTTCTGAATAGGCAACCATGTGCTTCCTTTCATATAATGTCACCAATACCGTTGCAAAAATACGTAACTACCGTTTATACAACTTATATAACGCTGTATAAAGAGTGTTTTTTTCCAGGTATAGAAGTTTAAGTTGGCATTACTTTCCAAGATGGCGACCGATTTAACAGCTGTCAAGTAATTTATTCTCAGTTTGGTTTGGCAATTCATCAAAACGATCATTAAGCAAGGCGTAGATTCGTCGAATGGGCCCAAAACGAGATTGCCGTTGTTCCCGATTTTGATAAGCGAATTTTGTTTAGTGATGAAGCGCACTTCTGGTTGAATGGCTACGTCAACAAACAAAACTGCCGCATTTGGAGTGAAGCTAATCCACAAATGTATGTCGAAACACCGTTACATCCAGAAAAACGGACTGTTTGGTGCGCTTTATGGGCTGGTGGAGTCATTGGTCCGTACTTCTTCAAAAACGATGAAGACCACAACGTTGCAGTCAATGGTGATCGGTATAGAGCCATGATTACTAACTTTTTCATTCCTGAATTGAACAATCATGATGTCCAGGAGCTGTGGTTCCAACAAGACGGCGCAACATGTCACACAGCTCGTGCCACAATCGATTTATTGAAAGACACGTTTGGTGACCGCCTAATTTCACGTTTAGGACCTGTGAATTGGCCTCCAAGATCTTGTGATTTAGCACCGCTAGACTATTTTCTGTGGGGCTATGTAAAGTCATTGGTCAATGCGGATAAGCCACAAACGCTTCACCATTTGGAAGACAACATTCGCCGTGTTATTGCCGATATACGGCCACAAATGTTGGAAAAAGTCATCGAAAATTGGACGTGCAGATTGGACTACATCTGAGCCAGCCGTGGCAGTCATATGCCAGAAATCATATTTAAAATGTAATGCCACAAGATTATCTTTCGAATAAAAAAAATTCATGTCAATCGAATAAGACATCGTTGTTTTATTGCAATTTAAAGTTCTATACCTCTAAAAAAACACCCTATATTATGTGAGGATAGGAAAAATTATGCCCTGAGTGCCGTTTACTTTTCTTACAATTCTCTAAGCAGTCAAAAGGAGAGGATTTGTACTCTTTCTCAATTAATGTTTTTATTTTTTCGTAATCTCTTAGTTGTCATCACTAATATAAACCAAAATATTGTCTACTTTATTAGCTTCATTAAAATTTCGTATTTTAATTCTTTTGGCACACTTTTGTGCTTAAATGCTCTTTCTATTGAATGAAAAAATCTATCCCATGTTTCGTTTCTTCATATCTTCGATATCCCACTTAAGAATAATGTTTATTTTCCAATTATTTTTAATTGCACTTCTCTTCTCTCTTTCACTCACTGAAGTTGATTGAAAGTGAGCTGCATGGCATTAATATATAAGTAAAGAAAATAAAATGTCAGAGGGAAAAAAGTATGCATAAAATGTTTACTTAGAAAATACACTCGCCTAAAAAGTTGACAATTCAAAATTAAGCTCGCTTCGCCGACCCGAGCATGATTGCTGAATGGAGCCGATAAAAAACGTTTAAACGTTATGCACCTGAACCAGACGCTTAATAGATTCACTCTTCAGCAAAACGAGCCTAAAGAAGTTATCTCTTTAATAAAAATAATTTTATTGCTGTAAATGAAGAAAGTTATACATTAAGTAGGTGGTCTTTAAAGAAATTAATTATTATTTCTTTAACAATACATAAATTTGATCTTTTTTGTTCACCTGACTCAGTTAAAATTTTTTTTTTATCTTTCCTTTAGGCTCTTTAGAATATATCATAGATAATTTTATGAACCATCATGTGTTACCATAGTGTAAAAAGACTCCAATGTGTGTGTGTTTTGCTTCCTAAATGAAACACAAGTTTCCCAGTCAATTGTGGCAAATTAAGTTCTCCCAAACATGATTAAATTAAAAACGCAATATAAATAAAATAACTTTTTAATCCTATATTAAAAAAAAGAAAAAGAAAAATTTATCTCACAATATAGATACTTAAACAAGAAGAGGTTTTGCAATTATTCCTAAATAGTTCAACACAATAAATATTAATTATTCAAAAAGGAAAAGAACTTCAAGCGAATACTTCAAACGAACACATATTCAAGTCTCCTAATTAAATGTTATTTTCTTTCAAAAAACCTATGTTAATAATTTAATTTGTTTTACTAATCAAATTTCTTTAACCTAAAGTTTAAATGAACCGCATGTGGAAGTTAGAAACAATTTTATAAATTAATAGAATGCTCGTTTTTAATGAAGCACTTAGTTTTTTTAAATTGCATTACTGTGCCCACCTTGGATGGGTCGAACTTTGTTTTAAGTGCGCATGCTCAACTAATTTTTGGAGATTCAACAATATGGCAGTGCAGAAAAAGTTTGCAGTATATTTTCTAGATTGACACGTGTTCTTATGTTACATAAGGCGAGATATTAAAGAATGCGCCTTTATATGCCCGTCTTAGTCAAAATTATGTTAACAAATTTTTTGTGTGGCTGCCGTAGCCAAGTCATTATGGTGAAACACGTTCAGATTTTTTTTTCGTAGAGCCGTGGTTTGAGTCCTGATGTTATTCAAGACATACCATGCAGAGAAGCTGATTTATGATAAATTTGTCAAATACGAACTTCTCTCAGTGGAGTAGCGTGGAAGTGTGAAGAAGAGAATGCTAGCTTGTAACGGGTACTATTCGGATTCTTCTACTAATCCTCTTGAGGAAACCATTCTTTAACTGTGATTTTAGTTTAAAAATCGATTTCCGTAGAGATTAGACTTGATTTTATGCAAATGTAACTACTTTTTAAACTAGTGACGTAACGGAGAATATTAGGGCCCTCCTGCAAAGTCAGATTTTGGTCCGCCTGTCTAAATACGTACTTAGCATCAGTCAGGATTTGGGCCCCCAAGAGCCCCTGTGCCCCCCGGGGTTAAGGGGGAGTACTTTACGCCACTGACTTAAGCCTTGACGCGTTATGTATGGGAACTTAATGGTTAATCGTGAACCTAAGAATAGAAAAGGTGGATTGCGACGGAGAGGACACGCCTCCTGAGGTTAATATTCGTCGTAGAATCCACCAGGAGTGAGGAAGTAAATGTCATTGGACGGGATTCGAGAAGAATGGCACGTGGAGTTCCGACTGAAGCGAATTGATTTTCAACAATTTTATACATCCGATTAGGTGTTAGAATTTCAGATTGCTCTCAGAGTCAAGCCATTAGTTGCGTATTATTACAAAGTGTTAAAGATGGAATGAGATCAGGTCTGCTTCTTCTCCGAACTCTATTACATCGGGCCGCCGAAGGTTCCGATGTTACACTCTTCAATTGATCGAAGTTGACAATTACGGGGGCCCTTGTAGATAGTCCATGCATTGTTTTGAAATACAACTTTAATCTGTCAAATGCCTGGTTTCAGAAGGCATTAATCAGAACGCTATATCAAGAGAAAACTTACCTATCTACCTGAAGAGCTTTCTGTATCTTCCTTTTATTTATTATAAACGAGTGCATATTTTAACTGCTTTTGAATAACAAGTTCAAATGTCCTTTATTTCAGTTCTTTTAATGATAATTTTTAGAACTGATTTTTAATGTTGTCTTCATATTGTTCACAGCATTTTAAATACAACTGGAATAATATGTACGAAGTTTTTCTCCCTATTTATGCACAATTATCCGGATAAGGTAATTATCATTTTCAGGGGACAAGGCGCAAGAAATATTAAAATGTCTAAATTTAAATTAATCTTCATAACATTGGATTCATCTTCATAACATGCTTAAAGCATCCATTTTTTAAAACTCCTTTTCTTATTGATCTTTTACTTGTTATTTGCGATTTGAAATTTAAAACAATTCTTTTATGAAATCTTAATCATACTTAAACATTAAATTACGAATTTGACTAAGGCGTGTTCTAATTGCTCTATGAGTTACGCACTGTGTTTTTGTGAAGTAATGCTCAAAATATATATTTTGTGTGTGATTGTGAAAGTTTTTAATAAATTATTAAATTAATATAAACAGAGTATTATTTATTCGTTTTATTTTACAATCTATATATACATAGGAGCAAAGAGCGTTATACTTTGGCCTACGAATTCTCAATATTAGATTTACAGACTTTGTGACGGGCTCACGCGTCTTTTCTTTAACATGTCCTTTGGGGCTAGAATTAATGACAACTCTTTTCCAACCAAAACTAAGAAGTGAAGCATGAAAGAAAGATGCAAATTAAGCAGCTTTTAAATAACAGAACTTAGAGTAAGCGCGATGGCAATTTTAGGAATGAAAACATAATCCGTGGTTAAAGCGTGAAGAAGTTTTGGAAAACGTTACGTGGCGACTAGCAGAAATTATACATGATAGAGATACATTGAGTCAAGCTGCATACCATTGCACTCGAGTAATTACACGCCTTCCTCTAAGATTGTTGTGATCGTTTTTCAGGCAACAACAAGGTAGGATTGACTATTTAATATTAGGATCAGTGATAGTATTGGAATTGAGTTTAGGCGAGACAGTTATTGATAGTGGCCCGGGTTAGGTTAATTCGGTATTATATAAATTGTGTGTTTTCGCCACCGTAGATTCTCTCACATATATTATTATAATCTAATTTGTTAAAGTATTAAGTTAAATATCTTAATAAAGTCATATTAAGATAATGTATGCTTCTAGTTCTTACTTTAATCCTACACTTCTAGCTCACGCTGATACTCAAAGAGGTGTTCTCCCTGGGAGGGGGGATATCACAACTTGAAATTTGGCTAGCCGGTTTCTTTGGTTAAAGAGAGATCTAATAAGAATAGTTTCTGCTGAAATTGACTCGAAGGGGAAGGTACGGGTGTTAAAAGGTAAATATACTTCCATTTTAGAAATTCAAGCTTTGTCCATTTTAAATCAACAAGCAAGAGCTATAAGAGTATTTTCAAGTACAATCATAATGTTAGGTTTCAGATACTAATAATTTAAAAACGATGAATAGTCACACGACAAAAAGAAATATCCCGAAAGTTAGTTAGATAACGGCTTGTAAAATTATAATTTTAAGGGGACACAGATCGATTCAATTGATAAAAATCAATCAAAAATTCAAATTTAATTTTTTAGCCTAAATTATTCTTTATATACTTTTCTATAACCTCACAAAATTTGAAAGCTCTAAACTTAAAAAACGCAGAAGTATGATAGCTTTTATATATGTTCGCTGTTATTCACATCCCTATGGCAAATCAAAACTTTAAACTTACTTATCACAGAAAGCATTTTGAATGAAAACAAACTAGTTATTTTATCTAAGACTTTTTTTTTCTATGGTGTGCCCAATGCTTTGAATTTGTTATTTATTGCTAAAAGTACATGTAACAAAAGTTGGTACGCATTTTTGAATCAAAGCAATACTTTTTTTAAAAAAATAATTGAATTCATAATTTCTATATGCTTTTTTAAAGGAATTTTCAATAAGCATTCAGAAAAAGAAGTATTGTACAAACACCAATCATGATATCGCAAAACCCATGCCAACTTTTGTTATAAAAAGGTTTGATGTACTTATAAATCAAATTTCATGCGTGTACATAAATTTTTGTAGAAGTACCATTTTAAAATCACAAATTTTAAGTTTTTTTTCGTAAAAATTTAAATGGCTAGCGTTTTATGAAATTTTGCGCTTACAATCTGTTTAAAATAGTATACACACATAGGAGGACAACATAAAATTTTTAAAAATCCATAAAATAAAAATTTTTTCCGTAAATCGTTTCATGTTCCCTTAAAATACTGTAGATTCAGAAAAATATTATCATATTCCATCTGAAAATTGCCATTAAAATCTTATTATATTAAAATGCTTTTTTACAATTATTAATAATACCATTCCAAATAAATATTCTAATACAAATCTAAATTTTATATCATTATATAACTTTAATTAAGATTCCATGTAATAATTCGAATATAAAGGGAAAAAGCGAATGTTGAACAACAAAGAAAATGAAAACAGAAAGCTATTTTGGAGACCCGTCTCCAGACACAAAATGATCTAAATGATTAAAAAAAAACCCCTGTCCAATTTGAATAACTTTTGTTTTTAATGATGCATAAATGATTATATTTCGCACAATCCGAGGTTTTTTTTATTTGACATTTGTGTGGGCTCGTAAATGAAAGATGAATAATAGAACATGTCTCCTTTTCGTAAACTAAACTCAAAATATTGATACCCTTCCCTACTTTTTAAATAGAAAAGATCACTTGAATGAAATATATATGTGATAGTATTTTGATGTGAATGAAAAATGAAGAACAAGTACTTTGGTATTTTGGAGTTATTTATGAAAGCCATTATTCATAAACTTGGATATCAATCGTCCTCATCTGTTCATTAATTACAAAAAGAAACGATAAAAACATGTTTATCACGTCAAAAAGTGCTCGTTACTTTGATCAATGATTTCCGGGCTCATCCAGACTTTTAGAACTTAACAGTTCTTATTTTGAAACCATGGTCAGATTGAAAAAGTGAAGAGTTAGGATAAAGAGTGCTTTGTAGCTGCCAAAATGTTAGTTTCCTGCTATATTCTGACTGTTTTACTACTCTTAGGGGAGTCTTTGGGGAATCAGAATGGTGGACAAGAAGTGGATTCACTGCAGACACGGAAATCAGATAAAAATATTGCAAAGGGTTACAGCAAAGGTGAAAGCTCAGAAGACGCAAAACAATCTGAGAATGATCCTGAGAATCCAGGTATCCCAAAAGCCCTTAAGGAAGCCGAAATTCGTGAAAATTTGGATGAACCAGACGAGGAAATGGAATTGGGATGGATTAAAAATCGCAATAATTTACAGGAAGTCAAGATATCCGATTCACAAACGGACAAGAACAATAAGATTGTTGATAAAGTAATTCAGTCAGAGGACTATGAGGCTGCGAATGAATCTTTAGTTTCTCCAACAGGGGATTACATAGAAAATCTATTGGACAATCATAACAAATATACAGTCCAATATCGTCAACCCATGCCTCCAGTATCTATGCCGTCTGAACAGGAAGTATATACAGGAATGTATGAACACGATCACGCTACCCCAGAAAGAGAGTATAAGGAAAAAGAATATGAGCCGAAACAATGCGTTAGTACTCTGAAGGAGTTATATACATGTATTTTCTGCTGTAAGTATTGATATTTTCATATTATCAAAAATTCTAATTAGTTCTTGAAAATTGGAGTTGACGATATACAGGCCAAAAGTTTAAAAATTCATTGTAAATTAACATTTTAAAATAATAATGTAATTTTTGTATCATTGAATAGGACATTTTTAGTAGTTCTTTTGTGCAGTAGATGGTGCGAATGCTCTTTGAAGAGTGACTCAGGGAAACATTTGTAAGGAAGATATAATTTTTTGCCGAAATGGCGTCAATTTAAGAGAAAGTCCAATGTGTGTTTTGGTTTCTCTAAATGAAATGACCCACTAATGCCCAGTGTAAGTTTCGATGTTGTTACGGAAGCAGACCTCGCAAGGGGTTCTATTCGCAATTATTGCTAATCCTCTAGGCAAGATTCTTTAAATTTAATCTGCTTTCTGTAAAAGAACTGCAATTTGTATCAACGGCGATTGCTATTTAATGTCAAGTGAAGAGAGAAGTGAGAGAGCGTTTGACAACTGCTGTCATACTGAATCCACGGAGTTAAAAAGTAAGTTCAAGAGACAAAATCCGATGGGTCAATTTAAGACGTTAGTATTGCTGAGGATCTACAATTCAAGACATTTATTATTATACAAATTTAAATTAAAACTTATCTGACGACTCTTCTAGATTAGGTCGAATTCAGATAATGATTTGACAGTCATAATAAAAGTGTATTGTTAAAAATGTCTCTTCTTTGATGCATCCTCCCTCTTTCATGGACGAGAGTTCGTGATAATTTTCTAGTGTAAAATAAATAAAACGAGGAATGAAATGTTTAAAAAATTGGCAGCGTTAAAGGAACCAGTACATCTAACACATTCAAAAAATCGGTTTTTCAATTTTTGTACTAAATAAATTAAAAGTAAAAAAAAACTTTTTTTAAAAACAAGCTTTTATTTAAATGCTCTAAAAAGAATAAAATAAACTTTTCTTTTAAAACTTTTTTTGCTATCAACTTATAACGTCATTACACATTTTATGATATAAAAGCTTGTCGCGAGATTTAAGTACTCGTATTTACTCAGTTTAAAAATTTTAAAAATTAAAATCAACTAGATCAAGCTATTTAATTTGCTTGTTTATCTACACAGGTAAATCTCGTGACATGCTTTTATATCATAAATTGTGTAATTACGTTATAAGTTGATAACAAAAAAAGTTTTAAAAGAAAAGTTTATTTTATTCTTTTTAGAGCATTTAAATAAAAGCTTGTTTTTTTTAAAAAATTTTTTACTTTCAATTTATTTTTTTACTTTTTAGTTATCACTGGACAGGTTTCTCAGTCTGTTCATCTCATTCAGCGTATCATTGTTGGTAGTTTGCTGGTTAATTTTGAACAGGCTAACTCAGGGGTACTCAATCTTTTTTTCCCCTCCAGGTCACGTACATATGATAGATATTTCACTGGGGCCGCAACAAGAGGATAATGGGGGGGGGGGATAACCACTGTAAGACCAAACAACATTGGACAAAGCAAAATTAATCAAAATATCTAAAACTCATTTTTTTTGCTTTTACTATATATATTTTTTTAAATCCGTAATTTTAAACCAATTTTTTCAATCTTGGTGCAGAAATTCGAAATTCGGATAACACTATTCTACAACTGAATACAAGTTTTGCGTGATTATCTTTAAAAATGACGAATTTTTAAATGTTTTATTAAAAATTTGAGTATTTTTTTGAAAAATCGTAAGAAAAAAAGTTTTTTCGTCATTTTATTTTTTAGATAACTGATTCTAAAAGAGAAAAACTGAACTTTCTTAGTGCCGAATATAGATTCATTAACACGAAAAAATTCATACTGAACTATTTAGAAATCATTTTCATGAAAACGCATAGATTTTGACTCAATTTAGAAAAATCGTAAAAAATAGAAGATATCATTATTTTTTAAAAAGAATTATATCGTATTGCGGTGAAATAAATGATCTTTCCGGTTGTGTAATTATTTGTTGTCTCAGTTTGATAGAAAGAATAAGATCTTTTTTTAAAAAAAAAGGTGGAAAAAAAATCGGAACTTCTTTAAACTCAATCCGATAAGCTGCTCGGCAGAATACAAAGCTAACAGGGGTAAAAGTTTTTTAATTAATATCTTTTTAACTAATTGCGATATCGGAATATAAATAGTAAAAACATGCATTGTCATCCAAACTAAACATGTATACAAAATTTGAACCCAATAGGTTGAAGACATCAGCGTCAAAATTGAGTTGCAAGATTCCACCCGAACAAATTATACTGCAAGTTAAATAAAAGCTTGTAAAAATATGCATATTTTTCTGAACCTAAAAATTGGAAACATTTAACCTTAAAATATGAAAAAAGTAACTGAAAAAAATGTAAACAAACGTTTTCAAATGTTTAATTTTTTCACTTTTTCTCCAAAACATATATTTTTGCTTATAGGTAAACTTAAAAAAAACTATTGTACTATATGGTTCGAAATTCTTTATACTTCTGTACATGATACCTGTGTGTATATTGAACCTAATTTTTTTTAGTCGAAGTAGTACGTAGATTTTTAAAAAATAGTTTTATGCATGAAAAAGGGGAACAAATAGAGATTTTCAAAAATTACAAAGTCTTATAATTTTTTTTAAATAAACAATCTTAATATTTTACTAAAATATAGATTCACTATATTTTGTGTATTATTTTATATATGTCCAAAAATATTTCACATATTTAAGAGATAGTTTTTAAAAATTGGTACTTAAACGTAAGTATGTATTATGAGATCTCAAAAATTATGTCCATCTTAAATTAAACAGAAAAAAAAATTTGTTTTAACTAAAATATTATTTTATACTTCAATAGAATGATTCAAATACCCTTATTAATATCACAAAAAAATCTAAGCTCTAATGGGGAGAAATTTCTAAAGATATATGTCCCATAAACAAAGAGTCTTATTGGCATTTTACTCTTTCGAGTGTGTCCTGGTACCCTTAAGGATTTCGCAACCGAGTTGTCATGAGTGTAGGAGGGTTCGATGAAGAAGAAGACATGATTTTAGAATAACTAATTTTATTCAACTTTCAACACTTTACGAAATTCCCTTTTATAACTAAACTTTGGAAGCGATAAGAAATCTCAACCAGGAATCAGATAATTAAATTATCTAAGCAACTTATCTTAGTTAAAGCTCCTTAAATTATTCTGCTTGAAGCCTGATAGCTCGATCATCTGCAAGGTTGATGTTTTACACTATTCCGGCGGATTCTTCTTCTACTATTAATCTTAAGACATGCGATCACCAGTTGTTTCTTACTAATGCTTGGATTTCAGCTTACGACCAACTCTTCACCATTATTCCGCATACTCAACGACTGACACTTAAATAGTAGTTGCATTTGGGTAAATTAAGCCATCTCTACGGAAAGTGGTTTCTGAACTAAAATCACAGTTAAAGAATATTTTCCCTAGTGGTTTAGCGGAAGAAGCGAATAGAACCCATTTCAGAGTTTTGTAAGAACTCTTCACAAAAGGCTTTGGCTACATTCTTATAAAAGGCAAAAATATGTTACAGAACACTTGGTAGGAACTGGAATACCTCCCAGACATTCTCAATACCACCAAAGGGCCACATGTTGAAATTTATTGGGGTAAACTGTCGAAAAAAATTTCACAATGGTACAATATACTCAAACAAACATATATCTAATTGTAATTATCTGAGGGTAAAAGATATTTATAATCTGGAAATGACTTTTGATTCCCCCTTTATATTAAATTAACTTTAAAAAGTCAAATTTACATCAAGTGGATGAAAAATTTTACAAGGAATTGTCACAGAAACGTTTTTCCTTTTGTTTTCCTTCTCCCTCGAAAAGAAATTTACTGACTTTATAATTTCAAGTTTGAAAATTCGAAAAATAAAAAAATTAAAAGTGTGTGGCTGAGCACAGGTTAAAAGTCTATTGAGAGACAGATGAAACATGCCCTAGTTGAAATGCTTTGTTAATAATATAAATGATTTTAGAAAGGCAAAATCTTTTTAGGAGGAAAAATAACCAAATGTGCAGTATTTCAGTATTGTCAATCCATTAACGAATGGTCATTGAATATTGATGTGAAAATGTAAAGATGTCATTAGAATCTACTGTATCACGTCATTATACTTTATGTCAATGTTATTTACCCTGAGAAACACTAGATATTAATTAATAACAAAATAAATACTTCAGTATATAATTCTGACAAAAACACTAATACTTGGACATCTTTTACCTAATCTAAGTAATAAATTGAGAAAGAAATTATGCTTACGTCAATTTTAATATCCCGTATTTCTTCTAATTTCAGCTTCAGAATCAACTGTAAAGCAGCACTTTGTTAGCTGTTACCATCTACTTCCTCCTGCGGTATGTTTATTTTCTTAAAAAGACTTGGTACCCTCAAAATGACCTAACTATCATTTTTTTAAAAAAATTTCTATTTAGTATTATTCTTTGAATTATTATCTTGCGATTGATATATCACTTTTATATGTCTAAAAGTTAGAATGTGGATAAAACTTCATTTGAAAAATGTAAATTAACAAATTAAGCAATTCAATCTCACCCGTTTTTAGAAAAAAAGCTGAAAAAACTTTTTGATAAAAAGTCTATTTTAAAAAGATGAATAATAACTTGGTGAGATATTGGCTTTTTTGTTGAATTTTAGCTTGCATATCAACATTTTATTTTTTTCTCCAAAACTAATTAAGTTATTTTAAAATGGATCTCTAAAGTTGTTTAGAATATTCGTAGGAATATTACAAAAAAAATTAGGTGAAAATCTAATAATTATAAAAAGAGTAAGATGTTAAAATTTTTCAAATTTCTTTCAAAAAATATAAATTTTTAAAATTGTATGAATAATGTGTGAAAAATTTCATCTCTAATCATTTTTTTTTAATAAAACGTTATAAGAAATGCTAAAATATAATTTTTAAATAGGCAAATAAAAACAAATTGCTCAAAGTGTTCCGAGTCACCTTAAATTTATACTACTAATAATATTGTATACTTCAACACATGCATTTGCTTAAGAAATCCTCAGATTTTTTAAAATAAACTTCAATAAGTTTGCCCACAAAGGATTTTTAAAAATTCTTATAGCTTCTTTTTTAAAGAAAAACTTCACATTATGGAATATTATTTTAATTTGATTGAATTATGAAATTCCGCAGTTCAAAAGAGTCAAATTCTTACATAATGTTTAAATAAATAAAACAATACATTTTATTAACTAGATAAAAACGTCAAGTCCCGAGTTTATATAAGTGATGTAAGAAATAATGATTTTTTTCTCACCGAAAGGTGAATATAAAATCAGGAGTTAGAGTTCGTGTATGGATGGCACTATTTAAATTATTAGGAGTGTATTGTGTTTACTCTGGCAGAATGTAATAACAAAGGAAACAAGGAGGCTGTACGGTTCTTTCTCTACATGTTAGTGATAATTTTATCTTTATTTTTTTAATAAAACCAATTCAAAAGAGGTCAGCACAATACCAGGTATATAATATTATTACAAAAGAACTAATAATGTGGTATTCACTTAAGTTTTTTTTTGTTCCATAAAAAATATCAAAGTTTTTTTACAATGCTTTATTGCACTATTTCAATGTGCGCACCATTAGCAGCGTGCAACACATTGAGTCTATACGATATTTCCAGCCACATTATATGAAGAGAAAGAGAATTGCAGGGTCAACAATCTAAATGACCGCTGTAATTAGACTTTTCATTTCATCTGTGTCACTAATTGAAGATGTTTAAAATAAGTTTTTAGCGTTTTTCCTACGAGAAGTCCAAAGGCATCTAGAAATGGAGGTAGTTATTGAACTTCTTCTTTCTATCCATCGCCCCTGGAACTTTTTCTCAGCTTTCAAACTATAGAATGGTGGTGTCCGATTTACGCTGTACTCTTGTGTTGCGGATTTAAATTCGATAAACTTTGCAACAATCTTCAGTTGTTCTTACAATCAAGTCCTTTTGAAACGAGAATGTTGCGAAACGTAGGCGTTACTCCATCTTGCTTACATTTCATGAAACATAAACCGTAGCTTTTTCTTCATGAAACATTAGACACAGTTATTGAAAAATCTTCGTTCGTTTATTTTTAATCAATTTTTGAAAGTATAGCCATACTTTTCGGACATCATATATTTAACATGAAACTATAAGGTTAGAAAAAGGAAATTATATAATTTTCAGAGATAAGCTATTCGAAGTCAAATGTTCTAGTATTTAAAATACGTTTTGGTTTCACTGGATATTTCATAATGTTGTAAATCTGTATATTGTTTTTAGGTCATTAATATCTAAATCCTTACTTTAAGCATTTGACTGTAATCAAAGTCATTTTTTTTTCTCACAGACCTCTTCTCTTGGTTTAAAAGCAGGAATTGTTCTAAACGGGAAGTATATTTATCTTAATGGTGCTGTGACCCCTCCCTCCGAACACACACACAATGTTGTAATACGTTGATTATTGTATGCGTTTAGATTGCCCGACTCGAAATACGCCAGGGACTAAGTTTTCGCACTCCAAGGCTTTTTAGGTAAGCCCCTGCCACGGTGTGTTTAAAATACGGTTGTCTGGCTTTATCCGACAAAGTTAGGGGTATTTTTGGGAACCGATTTGAAATTCGGATTCAACGCTCTGAAATATGCCTGGTACTCAATGTTCTTGCAACTTGGTCAACAAAATCCACTTCCATCGAAACGCGCGCATTGAGAAATTTTACGAATTTTTCGGTTCCCTGGATTCTTGCATTTTGGGCAATAAAAAATATTTATGTCCTTAATTGAGATAAAAACTATTCTGTTTTCTAAGTTGAACGAAATGACAGACAATATGCAAAATTATATTAAGACCGGTTAAGTAGTTTTGGAGTTCATTGCGGGCAAACACCGTGAAACGTTATTTTTATGTATAAAGAAAGGAAAGTCAGTAGCCTATATATCTCCCAAAAAGCAATTTGGAGTTTTTAATATTTCTGAAATCTCCAATTCATGACCTTCCCAGGAATATAACATTTTTTTTATTGAGGACATTTATAACCCAGTGCACCACAAAGTATCACACGGTGGTCTACATAGAAGTAAGCGTGAAGCACGTATCACAAAGAAGAGAAGGATGACAACACAAACATCCATGTATTACCCGGGATTCGAACCCAGACCCTACGGTAACGCAGTCAGCGTCACTAACCACTATACCGGATAGGGGTAATATAACATATTTGCCAATTTATGAATTAGAAAGATGTCAAAATGACGTTTAAAAATAATCAGCTGACGTGTAACGCCTACGGTAACAGATAAAATATCAATATTGACTTTTTAAACCTGGGAAACAGTTGCGAAGCCTCTACCATTTTTATTTATTCATGCGTAATTAAATTTAGTTTACCTTACAATATAACTGCAAGTTTCATTGTTAGATTTTGTAAAAAAACTTTTGGAACGAATATTGTACTTAGCGCTTTGAGTGATTTGAAATTTAGTTGTAATCTTTACAGAGTTTTACAGAAGTTTAGTTTTAATCAGTTAATTTTACTGATTATTTCAACATGCCAAGATTTAGTGAATTGGCTACAAAAGCGCTTAAAGGAACGTTTTTTGTAGGTTGAACTCTTTGTGAAATTGAAAATTTTACTTTTACTTGTAGATGAGACATCGAAGAAACAAATTTACGTGTCTCTGAATCTTGAATTGTGACCAGCGTAGATACTGGTAATACGTAGCATAATATGTATAATATAAGAATAGATGCTTCAAAATAAGTATCTACGGAATTTCGTATAATCTATTCGATAAATAAGAGAGTATTTGTTGCTCATCCATAATACGTTAAAAAGAAGGATTAGTAAGTAGTACAGAATTGTGTGTGTTTTGACGAGGTAAGAGTTTTTATAAAAATTACTGTTTTCTAAAAAATGTATTTTTAGAATTGTTTGTGTTAGTTATTTTACCTAAACATACTGCATGCATGGATATAAACTTATGTATACTGAAATGAAATATTTGAAATATTTCAAAAGCATTTAGCTGAAAACAAAAAATTACAATTTTTATTAAATTCCTAATTATGTTCTACAAAACATATCTATTTTTTATTAAAAAAAATAAAACTGACCGATTTGTTTTTAAAATTTCACTTACTTATTAAGATAAATATTTATTTAATATGCAGTCAAAATCTTTTAGTCTTTATGTTTAACAGTTTCTGAGAAAAAAATACAAGAGATACATCAAATCCGATGCTCACTGTCATCTTAAGAAGCTTTTATGTACATAAAAATAAATGAATTTCATACTTAAAAAAATATCTTTTTGTGGCTGTTTTAGAAATCGCTTGCCTAACATACAAATAAATTTTTGAAATCTGATACTTAGGAAATTGTTTGCTTGTGAACATACAAATCCATTATGAAACCTTTCGAAATGTCGTATAATCACATTTTCCTAATCATTACTTTTACAAATTGATACATTTTTACATGGTATTTGTGATGCTTTATGGTCAAGTTTGAGATGAGGGAAATTCATCTAAAATTCCTCAAAGATTGATACAGAATTTGACAAAAATTATGTAAATTCTATAAAATATATCAGTATGTAAAAACTGAAAAAAGTTGTATATGCATTTTCAGGACAATCTAAGAAAAAAAAAGTAAAAAGTCTTAAAGGAAAATGAAAAGAAGCTGTATCATGGTGGTAACAATGCATGCTGGTAGCTTAGGGTTGTTTCTCAATAAGAGGCTATTTAACCAAACTTGGTTTATTATTTTCATACAAGTTTACAGACACATATTAAAACTTTAAAGAAGCATTTAAATTCTTAAAACAATACATTCCGACATTTTCACGAAGTTCTCGTCCCGCCTTTTCTCTCTTCTTCTACTTCTTTATATTGCCATTCAGCACCAAATGAACTTAGCGTTCCTGTTGCGTCCAAAAAGCTAGCTCTTCCGTCCTTGAGTATTTTAGTCCTTCAGGCCTTTACAAAGTTAACGTTTAAAAAAATAGGGCAAGCAACAGGTTTCAATTCATAATTTTTGTGAAGAAGTGACATTTTATACTAAAATTGCAATTTTCTAAAAATGATGTTTATAAAACATCATTTTATAAACATCACGAGTACACTTTTTTCACGATCTACTGAATGAGTACACCTGCAGTTTTTACTGCATAATACTGATATGTAATTATGTATACTGAAGTGAGTATTTCGAGATATTTCCAAAATATTTCGCTAGAGACGAGATATCGTAACAAAAAAGGACAATTTTCAAACAATTCATGGTGATGCTTAGTATAAATTTGTTTTTGAAAAAAACTAAACAGTACATTTGAAAAATCTCATTTCAGTATAAATATAAATCTCTATTTAATATACAGAAAAATTTGAAGTCTATATATTAAATAGTTTATAGGGAAAAATACATAAAAATGCTTCATTTAACATAAGAAACATCTATGTAATTTCAGGTTAGAGCTGTATCGATTGAATGTGCTAATAGAATTTATGATCTCTCAATGACAGTAGATTCGTATGGCGTGGACTATTTTGATTTGTTCTGCAAGAAATTTAAAAAGTTTAAAGAGGTAAGATATTTTGTGAATTTGATTGTTTTCTGCTCATTACATTTGGATATTTAAGTGAATTTTTCGGAGAGGAAGTTTAAAATAATTTATACCTCCCTGTCAACTGATAAAATTAAACTCCTTAATTATGTCCTACTTATGTTTTCCACTTTATTTCTGATCTTTGTTTAAAAACCAGAAATATTGAACTTAAGTAATATGTGCGGTTGCCTAAATTATCCATGTTGAAATAAAAAATATCATAAATGCGGGGGTAACCAATGGCATAAACAGATCACTCTTACGGGAGGAGAGAGCTACTTTCTAAGAAAAAGCGTAGACGAAAGCATCCAGGGGCGTTCTCTATGGTAAAAATTACAAATTTGTTGGAGGTGGTGGTAAGCACCCCCATTCTTGTAAAAGCCCAGGGGAGAAAGTTCCACACGTTTTTAAAAATGCTAATTTAAAGGAGATATGACGTCACGCATGGCGTTGAGATGAATGAAACTGTTAATTTATACAATGTGTAGATACGCCCAGCATATAAATGCATAGTGTTTTTTAAAAAGCAGCATTTGGGTGGGGCAAGAGCTTTTAACATGGAGTAACATGGTAAGGGATAAAGTTCACCTGAGACCTAATTCTGTGTACAACACTGTTTCTCAAACTGTGGGGAGTGCCCTCCTGGAGGGGGGTGCGGTAACCCTGCGATTTAGACGCGAGCATATTGAAAAAAAAAAAAAAGGTTTAAAAAAATAATTTTTTGCAATGAAGTAAAACAAAATGCTTTCTGACATAATAAAAAATACACATTTAACTGATGTAATTTATTCTTATCATCTGGTGATCATCAAAAATAAAAGATTCCACTTCAAACGCTCATTAGTCATCTTTGATCCTATAACCGAATTAAAAAAATATTTTGTTTGCTTTGCTGTAATCCTACGATGAAAGATTTTTTTATTACGTTTCTGTTAACCTAAAATATTATTTTAGCTGACCTTCGAACTTACTGGTATGGTTATCTCCATCCTTTTTTTTAGGGAAGTTGTAAATATATATATTTCTGTTTCACCTTTTTACACGTGAAAGAAATTTAGGATATATGGATAAGCATATTGAGCACTTTGAAGAATTATTTGACCAAGATTTATTTTTATGAGTATTCTGAAACATACAATGCATAATGAAAAACGTTTTACACAATTATTTTTGGAACATGCTACACTTTCCCCATGAACAATTTTGTGGTTTTGATTGCTGTGTTATACGACTTATTATGATTTATAAATGTAAATGAGCAGAATATTAAAAAAAATGGGCATCTGCGATCCTTATTGAAGGAAGTTGAAACTGATCAAGTAATTGAAGAACCTACTGAAATAATGTATATTAATCAGGATAGCGAAAGTAAATATCAGAAAAGCGTTAGACATGAAACGTTTGAGTTGATTTGAAATTTTCAAATGCTGCCTAAATACCTCTATGAAGAAAAGTATGAAGCCATAAAGTAGCACTTCACCTTGTAAAAAAGACACAAGGAAGAAAAGTTCAAAATGCTATTTGTAGATTAACAAATGACAGCAAAACTACAATAACGTAAACTAAATATGACATTTTTGCTGTAAAAAAACGTTCCTGCGTTGTTAGCGAAAAGTGTCTGTGATTTATGTCCTTTATTAAGGACATGCACATTTGAAACATTTTGTTTAGTTTTATTGGATTTTTTTTTCAATTTTTCAAAGAAAAATTGAAAAGTCCTTGAAAGTAGGTAAGTATATTTTCTCTTAATTAAATTATTCACTGGAATTGTGATTTTTATCGTGTGTAGTAAAAATAATTATAAAATAAATTATAGTTTTAAAACAAACTTAAAAACGCGTTTTTATAGTGAATCGAACTAAAAAGTAAAAAATAAAAATATATATTACTTAAAAGTAACATATACAAAATTTAATACTTATCTTGTTAATTTGTACGGTTTATAATTATGATCGTATTATAGCTTTAGCACCAAAGTGCATTATTATTGCATTCAATACATTATTATTTTAATGAGGGGGGCGTGATAAAAATTATGATTGAAAATTGGGTCGCCAGAAGTGAAAGTTTGAGAGCCACTGGTGTACAAGTCGAATAAAGGTAATACTGCAGTCGTAGCATGCAATAATATACACTCAGGAACATTGAAAATAGCGATCCAAGAAGGAAGCTAAGTTCCATCGCGAAACTTTGCAAATAAGGACAGCGTAATGTGATATGCAAATGATCCAAGTTTTGTGCCAATACGCATGCTCATACACGCCGAGGTGGCGCTACAATCAGGAAGAGAGTGCTACATAAGCCAGCGCAAATTCGAAGATTTATAAACGTGACGATTACCCGCCGATTTATAGAAAGAATTTGGTAAGCGAAACATGCCAGGTAAACGTGCTAGAAGATATTTCTCACAGTTAAGCGAGTTTGAGAGAGGCCTGATCATCGGGATGAAAACTACAAGCTGGTCGACGCGCCTTGTTGCTGACCAGGTGGATCATTGGGAGTGTGCCGTTAGAAATTGATGGGAGCAGTGAACACGAGAAGGTACTCACGCGCGGAAAACCGGGTCTGGAGTGACCAGGAAGACCAGGAGGAGAGAGGATCGAAGGATCGTGTGGCAAGCACTTGTGGACCTCACATTGACTCGTTCAACTGTACGAGCAGATGTAGGCGTAGCAATTGTTCCACAAACAACTTCCAGACACCTTGCAGAAGTAAATCTTAAATCCAAGTGCTCTTTCCGTGCACTCCCTTTAACACCAGAACATCGGCAACTGCGTCTACAGTGGTTCCAAGCCAGATCAATGTGGAAAGTCACAGAAAAGGTTGTGTTTAGTCATGAATCCCGGTTTGTTTTTGGGACAGATCATAATCGTGTACGAGTGTGGAGGAGCCCTGGTGAGCGGTACAATTCCCCTCACACTGTTCTACGCCACACTGCCCGCACAGCTGGTGTAATGGTCTGGGGGGCCATAGCCTATGATAGCTGGTTCACTTTAATTGTGATGCGTGGATCCGTAAAGGGCCAACGTTACGTTGATGATATTCTTCGACCCCATGTAGGACCTTTCCTATATGGTCTCCCAGGGATAATTTTCCAGCACGATAATGCTCGTCCGCATGCAGCAAGAGTTGTTCAAGACTTCCTACATCATTTTCCGACTCTTCCATTGCTGGCCCGCTCCCCCGATTTGTCCCCTGTAGAGCACGTGTGGTATCAGCTAAAACGGCAGATGCCATCGTGTCACTCTGTACAGGATTTAGAGTTGGTTGTTCAAGATTTGTGGGTCCATCTGCCTCAGGACAACATAAGATGTCTAACCAACTCAATGCCGGACCATGTGGCGGCATGTATTGCAGCTGGAAGTGGTCCAACGCGCGATAGAAATTGCCCAGTATTTGTGTCGTTGCACACCCTGTATTCGTTTAATTGTCTTGTTTTTGAGATCAAGTGAATCCCTCATCTGTGTCATTATGTGTATCAAATTTCATTTCAAGCCGATGCTTTCTTCTTAGGACGCTATTTTCAATGTTCCTGAGTGTATGTATAGTTTATGGCAACGATGTTACTGACGGCGGAACATGTCATTGAAGTTTTTGGAAATTCAATCAAGCAGCTAGGAGCTGTCAAGGTCAGGAGCGAAGCGGACGTCATTCATTTATTACAGAAGGGACTGCAAAGGATGTCCCAAAGTCTAACCATCTGCATTCTATAACAAAAAAATGACGCACCAAGAAGGAGTGGCCCGATTGTTATGAAGTTTGGTATACAAAGACATTTGTACCGAACATTTAAGTGATTAAAATTTAGTGTCCAATGAATGAATAGTGGGAGCTACAGCACATCGGAACTGTGCACTCAGCAGGTTTATATAAGAAGCGATTCTCAATCTGATGGTCAAAATTTCTATTGCATTGTTTTTTAGGATACCTTTCAACGACTGTAAAAAATGCCTCGCCACAGTATTCGAGCTCTCACGAGAAAATGACAGAAATTGAAAGTGGTCGTATCATTAGAATGAAAGAGGAAGGTTTTCAGCAAATCGGAGAATCACTCGTCATATTGGTTGAAGCAATACGGCCATTATAAGATGCTGGCAAGAACTGGTGGACAATGGGAGATTTCAGCGTCATGATAGTAGCGGTCGCCCTAGGCACAGACACAGCAAATACTAAGGTCAAATTGATTGTCAGATAAGCTGTCAGAACGCCTGATTCAACGTAATCAACCATCAGACGTGCGACTGACACTCGAATGTCCACCATGACCATTCACAGACGGCTGATAGAGCGAAATTTACGCTCGTATCGACCACTGCGCCACCTGCCACTCACGCATGCACATTTTCAAGCTAGATTACAGTGGCGCACTGCTCAATGAGGTTGAAATCATGCGGACTGGGGAAGTATAGTGTTTAGCAACGAATTCCGCTTTCACATATGTCCTAACGATAATAGAAGACGTGTCTGGAGACGCCAGGGCAGCGTGCTGATCTTGCTTTCACTATTTCACGCCACACAGGCCCTCAACAAGGAGCTATGGTCTGTAGTGCCATTTAGTTTGAAGCCGGAACATTTTGGTCATCATTAGAGGCACACTTCCAGCCCATTGGTACGTCGATGGCATTCTGAAAACTGTTTTGCTACCATTCTTTTTGCAGTAGCCTGGCCTTATTTTTCAGCAGGACAATGCCACACCACATACGACACGGGTTGCTATGAACTGTCTTGTAGCTTGTCAAACATTTCCTTGACCAGCTAGTTCACCAGATCTCTCTCCAATCGAGCATGTCTGGGATATGATGGGAAAACGACTGCATCTGCCATGGAATGTTGATGACCTGACCCGACAATTGGAACAAATTTGGTTATACACACCGCAAGTGACCGTAAAGGTGTTCTATCATTCTATGCCAAGTCGTGTGGCAGCTTCTATCCAGGCTGGAACTGGCTGAACACTTTATTAAGCTCGTTGCTTTGTAACTATGTAACTCTGACATAAATCATTCAATTTTTCTGAAATTGTAATCATTTTCCATTCTTTACATAATCTTCCTACCCACCAATTTTTGTCTTTATTGGACAACTCTTTCTTGTTTCGTTGTCTTTTTATTTCAGAGTGTATCTCTGAGGGCTGTATAATCAAGAGATTCTGACTCGAGTTCTATTTTATGATATAAGCAATCGCGGTATGACACCCGAACACTAGCAAATGACCATACTTACATAAACAATTTAATTATAACTAATCCAACTATAGTGGAAGATCAATAACTAAATGCCTTTATTACTACGATTAACAGCCTCACACACACAAAAACTGTAGCTCTCACAAACGATGGAGGCTCCACTCTCTTGGGTAGAGGACTCGAATCCGAAGTTCAGTAAAATTTATCCAAGAACTTGACAATATTAGTTCATTCGCAAATCAAATATGTACTTGAGACTAGACAAGAAATTATTAAATAGTTGATTAAATCTATATCTCTTTGTACTGGTAGTGAAAAAAAAAACTCTGATAACTTTATAGACTGTTAATTTACTGTTAACTATCTGCTAACTAACTACAAACTGACTTCTCTCTTATTTAAATTGTAACATCACTTCTCCGAAACATCAACAGCGGTCGGCTTCTTTGTGAACCCGACACCCACACGTGCAGCTTGCAGCTGCAACGCAACCCCTGTTTGACCCCCGAGGAATCTAGCCCGTCGACCGGAAGATGAGAGATGAGATGCTTTGAACTTGCACGGGAGCGGTGGCCAACGAATCCTCCTCTCACAAAATATTGGACTCTAACAATCTATAATTAAATTTAATAACTTTAATGTATCATTTAGTAAATAATGTTCAATAGTTGTGACGTAAATAAATTCCATATTTTAATTAACCAAGAATACGCTACCGTTATTCTTTCAAAAGATATCGATTCCCTTTAGATGTGATCGGGAGAGGCCCCCATGCATCAATATTTAGCTTAGTAAAAACCTCCTGAATAACAGGGACCAATTTTAGTGGAGCTTTCTTTTTATCATTGGGCTTCCCAGCCCTCTGACACTGATCGCAAGTTTTTACAAACTGTTCCATATCTCTATAGCAATTCGGCCAGTAAAAATATCGGTTTAATTTGTCTTTGGATTTCGTAATTCCCAGGTGTGCGGGAACACAAGGATTTAATGGGGTCGCGCAACTCTTCCGGCACTACTATTAACTTCACTACGTTACCTAACTTATCTTCACGATTTTTGACCAATAATTCCTTCTCTAGCGAATAAACCTGATCGGTAACCTGCACTTGACTGGCTGGCGGTTCGTATAAGGATTTAATCTCCTCGCTATTTTTTTGAGCATTGATTAAATTTTCTTGCGTAACCCTTAGCAGCGCTAATTCCGGAACATATTACTGGAGTGCAGGTATTAAAATTTCGTCCTCTGCAGCCGAAGAAACAATTATAACCTCATCTTCCCCTTTTTTAGCATCACCACTATCTATTCCCCTTTCTTTAGCCGCTTTGACTTGAGACCTTGTTTGGACAGCATTCAATATTTCGACTGGCAGGAAATTATAGCCTAAATTTCCTTTTATTAGCTCGGCCGTTTTATTTCCAAGCAAATATCGACCGTGTTGATTTAAGTGATTTCCACAAACCGCTGCCTTAGTTTGCACCGTTCCAAAATTTCCGGAAATTTCCACGACCGCCAAAGGTAAAACTAATTCTGGGCTTAACGGTTGTTTTACCCAAACATTTTCACCAGAGAAAGAAGAAGGATTTATGTATTTTGCACATACTAAATCTATTGTCGCTCCCGTATCTCTAAGAATGTCTATCTTGTGTTAATTCACAGAGCCCTTTGTTGTATATGAATTAAGAAAATCCGGGTTTTCATTTCCTTCAATATTATTGAGAGTTTCCGTCGTTTTGTTTTTTATTAATTTAGGGCAAACGGCTTTTATATGTCCGGGCATATTGCAATGATAACATCTTTGTATCACGCGTTTTTCAAAAGTTCTCTCTCTAGTACTCTCCGGAACAGAAGCTCCTAATCTGGGGAAGTTTTCCCAAATCTATTTTCTTTTCCTTGACCCCCTGAGTATGTCAAAAATTTTATCATTTCTGCTCCACCTATCCATGGGTTTCGAATTTACCTTTCGGACGTCCTCATAATTATCAAAGAGTTCTGCTATTTGAGTAGCTGATTTAAGGTTTGCCCAATTATCTAAAAAATGATCTTTCATACTAGCATTGGCGCGTTTTTTAATTGATCTACCACCATTAGATCTTTAAGATCTTGAAAGGTATTTATTTCTATATATAAGCCAATCAGCCACTCATCTAGATAATTCGTAATTTCAAAAGTGAAATCCTTCCAGGTGCTATCTGATTTTTTCTGGTGTTGGACAAATTTTTGCCGAAAGATCTCCGGACTTAACTTGAATCTTTTAAGTAATAATTTCTTTATATAATCGTAATTTTCGGCTTGTTCCTCCGGTTCGCGAGCAATAAATTGCACGATCTCTAGGGGTAACAAACCTAATAATTGCCCCACCCACTCTTTCTTTTCTATTGACGCCCCTTTAGCCTGGTGTTCAAAGATCACTAGATATAAACTAATATCTGACTGCTTAGGATCGAAATCTGGGATCAATTTTTTAAGTTTAAATTAGATGTTACAGAACATGCATTTGTAGAATCGTTTGATTCATCGTTTACCCTAAATCCGGATTCTATTTTTAAACCTTTCTAAATCAAATTTCAGCTGTAATTCTTTCTCTTTTAATAACTCCTGCAATCGTATTTTTCACTAACTCTTCCAATCTCATTTTTCAGCCCTTTCTAACTCTTCCAATCTCATTTTTCAGCCCTTTCTAACTCCTCTAATCTCATTTTTCAGCCCTTTCTAACTCTTCCAATCTCATTTTTCAGGCCTTTCTAACTCCTCCAATCTTTTTCCGTTTGCAATGATAGTCTCATACAGACTTTTAAAAATTCCTCTTCATAACCTTCACTGTTAGTGATTGCAATTTTTATGCTAGGGGCAGTCATATTTAAAGTGGCATTTATTCCTAATTCCTCAGCAAGTTGCAACATGTCTTGTTTTTTCCCTTTACCAAGGAAAGCCATTTTTTAAACAATATCAAATAAATGTCACGCTAAATTTTGCACTATTGTTACTATTCTCTATTAATACAATAACACTGGTCCCATGCATACACAGAAAAACACAAAGAAAAACTTAACACTAAAAATAATCAAAATCATTCAAGAGACTTAAAACACAATAAATCTTAAGCTAAAATTGCACACAATGCTTGAAATACAATTACAATTCTCTAGAAACAAAATAACACTATTCCCATGCAAGAAAAAACACTAAGTATTTCAAAATTTGTAAAGAACATTTTAACCAAAATTCCTAATACAATATGCAGTTTGCGACTCAAAAATATAACAGTACTTACCCATTTGAAATACTCAGCTTGCTGTAAGAAGCAAATTATGTGCAGTAATATGGCACTAGTGGTTTTGAACTCTTCCGTGTGAACAATGGTCCTTTTGACCAATCTTGAATCTTTCACCCTTAACAATAAGTGTGGTCAGTTTGACCAGCCTTGAATTCACTCGTGGTACGGCTTCAAAGATGAATTCAATCGCAGCACGGCTTCCGAAAATCGCTTTCCCTTCGGACACTCTCGCCGTTAACACTATAATGTATCATTTAGTAAATAATATCCAATAATTGTGACATAAATAAATTCCATATTTTAATTAACCAAGAATACGCTACCGTTATTCTTTCAAACGTTACAAAATGTATACATTAGAACTAAGTGATACATTCTGTTTGTACTGTAGGGAGGGGACAGTTAAACTTACTGTAAAAATTCCCCAAATTAGTCTTCAGAAGGAACAACGCGAGATAGCCAGTTGTAAGACAACTGATTAATTCAATCATGCCTGTCAATTCAATCATGCCATATAATTAGCGGAAAACTTCAGCGTTTACCGAACAACAGTTGAAAGACAGCTCGAAGAAGAGTTTCCAGAAACTTATGCAGAAAAGTAGCTCGAAGAGGAGAAAAAGTAGTGAATCAATTTTCACTTGCAATTCATAAATATAATTTTTTTTTAAACTGTTTTCAAAAATACGTTAAAATGCTTTAATTATTTAAAATACATTCAAATTCTTCCTGTTTAATACCGTGATCTTCTGAGCCTTTTTTGCGTTTCTGAATTATATTGAAGCATTTGTGGAGATGGAAGAAAATCAAAGCAGCAAGTCCCTCGTTCTTCCAAAGTCATTTTGATTCGGATAATTGGATCCAACAGTTCAAGGCACATTCGATTCCTTAGTTTTGTCTTTGTTGACGTCTCTTTCGAAAATACCCTTTCCACAGTGACATTACTTTTGAGTAGGCTGTAAAGATGTAAAACAAATGTTGCTAAATCTCTTAATTTTTTCTTAAATGTAGCTAAATCTCTTCGTACTACTTTTTTTATAGTAAAAATGTGACACCAAAATAATGCTCCATCATTTAAAAGCTTAGATTCTGAATAAAAAACATCTTCCAACTGTATATAAAATTTGTCACCATTGATTCTCCAGTAAAGGTGCGGTTAACCTTTTACCTCTGGCGTGCCAAGCCAATTTACGTATAGGATTCAGCGTGCCACACAGTAAGATATTTTGGAAACAATTCGATTCCCGTGATAATGCATGCAGCATTAGAGAACAGATGTCAATAATGTACATCTTCAGTTATGTTGCATATTATTTTTGCATCATTTAAATATATTTCTCAGCATAAAAATAGCCTAAAATATAACGATTTCTTCAACAAAAATAAATAAAATGAAAAAAACAACAACTAAAATTGCACATATATTATATACACTCTGTCGCAAAAAATATATGCACCCAGAAGAAATTGAGCTACATTCACGAAATTTGGTATGCATGTAGTGTATATGAAAATAAACAAATGATTAAAAATTCAGAACAAAATATCATTTTATTAAGCGGTTACAGCTTGCAAAAAGGTTAAAAATCAGTAAGTAGTAAAGCCACCTCTGGTAGCTATACAAGCCGAAATTCGGCGTGGTATCGATTCAATTAGATCACTTATGACCCCCTGTGGAAGATCCTGCCATAGTCTTTGCATATGCGCAGTTAATTCTCCTGTATCTCGGGACGGCTGCAGTTGCCTTCCCAGCGCGTCCAGACATGCTCTATTGGCGAAAGATCTGGTGACCTGGCAGGCCATGGTAGGACGTCATATCCTTGAAGACATTGTTGGGAGAGTCGCGCAGTATGTGGACGAGCATTATCCTGTTGATAAATGGCACCTGGGTGACATGATAGCATGGGTAGCACAATCGGCGTTAAAATATCGTCCACGTATCTGCGAGCTGTCAAAGTGCCTTGAAGGACCACTAAAGATGATCGTGTGTCCCAAGAAATTGCTCCCCACACTGTCACACCTTGTGAAATTGCTGTATGCCGCTCGACAATAAATGCCGGATCGGATCGCTGGCCGGTGCGCCTCCAGACACGTGTGCGGTGGTCATCACACGAGACTGAATCGGGATTCATCACTGAAGATGACACGTCTCCAGTCTGTCACACTCCAAGTTGCCCGAGGTCGGCAAAATCCAGTCGACACTGCCTATGATGTGGGGTCAGTGGTAAGCGTCTTAGCGGACGTCGGCTCAAGCCAACTTCGGTCAGTCGTCTCCTTATGGTTTCTCTTGATGGCACTGGATGTCTGGAAGGAGGTAAGTGGCGTTGAATCGATGCTAGCGACGTTGTTGGTGCCGAAGTGGCCACTCTTCTGATTGCACGATCCTCGCGATCATTTGTGTTCCTGGGACGTCCTGACCCTCCGCGACGGTACACTCTACCTTCTGTGATCCACTGTTGCCAACACCGAGCAACTACCATATCGCTCCGACCGAGGTGGCGGGCCGATACGTCTATTCGACCAACCTGCTTCTCTGAGGCCTATTATACGGCCCCTATCAAAGTCCGTCAGCTGCTCGTACTGCCGCCGGTTACGTCTTAGAGGCATCCTAAGTCTCAATATCGTCTATCAAAGTCATCAGATTCGTTTGGATAGCCGTACGGCGCTCGTACTCATGCTTTTAAACTCTCCCAGTTGCGCAACTAATATGCGCATAGCACACTTAGCCTTGTCTCATTGGCTTCGAAATTTTAATCATTTGCATATCTCTTACCAGACTACATTCTTGCCGAGTTTCGTGATTGTAGCTTGATTTCTTCTGGGTGCATATATTTTTTTGCGACAGAGTGTATTTTTAAACATATTTATTAGAATGAGAACGAGACAATGTAAAATATAAATATTTTTCTTCATTACTGTTAAATTTTTTATTTATCAATTTATTTAATGCGATCTTAGCGCTTGCACCTTTCTACTTTCATATCGCAAAATCTGGGGTATAATGAATGACTTTCAATCAAACAGGATTCTGAGCATTCAGTTGTCAAATGATTTCTTTGCGGTATCGAAATATTTTTCATATGTGGAAGGATTTTAAACTTTGATGTGTAGAACCAAAAACGGAAATCAGAGAAAATGCAATTTTCTCCTTCAAACAATTAAATCTCTTGGGCAATGACATTCAATTATTTACAAAATAGCTGTAAATTTACCCCTTTAGGAAGATCCCCTATCAGATTTTTTTTCTTAATTCCGTAAATGTTCATAATTCTGAAGATGATTTTTCAAATAAGGTCAATTCCAAATTTATCAATTTTCATCCATTCAAAAATTCACAAATTTGTTGAGTAGTACGGAGTGCCACTGAGAATTGTACCGTGTGCCACTGAGAATAGTACCGTGTGCCTCTTGTGGCACGCTTGCTAAATGTTGCCAATCCCTGATCCACTACAGCCTATTTAGACCGCTAATATTAAAGACAAATCATGTAAAGAAGGACGATTTGAGTTTTAAAAAATTATCAGGGGAAAAATTATTTTTCTTTTTTAAAGTTGCATATATATATAATTTGAAGGGATTATGTTTAAAAGTTGCTCACATGAAGTCCTGAGAAAATTAAGAAATCTTTGATAGATTTCTTTTGTAGATTCTGGAGAAATTATTTTACTTTGGCTTGTCAGTTTATTCAAAATATATATCCAAAATCACCTTCTTACTGCATTCCATGTCGTTTCGGCGTTTCCCCAAGTATTCATTAACGACTAAAGTCACCAATTATGGAAGTGATAGCTTCTATTAGCGCGATATGCTTTAGAGTGAACTTGAATGAACGTCACGCTCTGGAATGAAACGCTCATTTGGCTTTTTTCGCATGTATTCGGCAAACTTGTTGACAAGACTGTCCACCCCTAATTAGAAATCACGTGACTAAAAGAGCGACGTTCTCTCCGGGTATTTTTAATACTTAGTCTTCCTTCTTGTATGCTTATTTAATTAGTTCATTTTCCCACGCGCATTTATTATTCAAGATATATCAATAGGAATAATTATAAAGAAAGGCATGGTATTAATATTTTATTATAACTTTATTCTTGTGTCCTTACTGAATTTCTCCTTAGTTTTGAGGGCACGATATAATAAATTGATGCATTTATGCCAACATCCCTAATTATGTATACATTTAAGATACTTTGTTTTATACGAGAAATTAGTGTTTTGTTTATTCTCTCTGTCATTTCTTAATTAATTACTTAACCTAAGGCTGCACACATTTTATACTAATGCTTCGTTATTCTTGTGTGCTCAACTGGTCATCTAATAAACTTGGCAACCATACATTTCGGTTCTTTGTTTTCCAAAAGATGAACAGTTGAGGCAAACTTTAAAAGGGACAATCCATAGAAAATTTAAAAATAAATCAGATGATATTTCAATAGAAGAGTATCACATTTAAAGAAAATAGCGTGTTATTGCGTTCATAATATAAAATTCGAATGCTACGATTACAAATATAGATTTTTTGTAGATAAAAAAAATCAGTTTGGGTTCAGAAAATGTCGAAGGAGCAAACTATTTGAGGCTTCCGGATAGAGGAAGTTTAAAACTGTTCAAAGATATTGCTATGAAAATCATTTCAAAGCAATATTTTATTTTTAATTTGTATATCGAAAAAATTCGAGTTATATATAAAATACTTTAAAGTTGATTGCCAATTATCTTGCTTTAACAGCATGACAGAAGCATATCTGGAATTACATGAAATGTGGAATGTTTTACATTCGTTTAATTCATCTTCTGTAAACTATATAACACATCTGCATTTTCATTTAAAAAATATTCATTATATTTGGCAATATATGCTTAAATAATTATTCAAAATAGAGCAATGAAGAAATTTTAATGGCGATGGATAATGGAAAAATGAAGGAAGAAGTTTGACATAAAGCCTTTTTTTGAAAAAAAATTGACAATTTTTTTTTTTTGGGGGCACTTTTGTTGTTAAGGGAAGTATAGAGTTGCAAAATGTTATCCCCCTCCCCCCCACAAATATTCCATAAAAGTAAGTTTCTTGCTTCCACTAAATGGGGCTCCCCCACCTCTAAAATATGAAATGCGGAAAAATGAATGGCGGGATTCTTTCTACTGAATCATTTGAGTTTAATGAGTCATGTATTGGAGCAATGTGTGCAGCAAAATGTAGAGCAGAAAATGAACAAATAATTCTATTGATTACTATTTATATTTCAACTAATCAAAGTGTAAAGAAAATTATCGAATTCATTCACAAAAAATTAGTTACATACACTGCGTGTGAAGCCGGATCAACTTTTCTGAACAAATTGCCTATTGTTTTAAATGGGGATTTTAATGTAGATTTTCCTAAAGACAAATCAAAGCCATTAGTAGACTTTTTAAAATCAAAATTCACTTTAATAATGTGAAATGATCCAAACAAAAGCCCGACAAATTACGGAACAACGCTTGACGGACCTTTTTTTTTAGATATTTAAATAATTTCGACTCTAAAGTATTTATAACCTGTGTGTTTCAGCTACCATAAACCTATTGTTTCCTTCTTAGAATACAATTAATTTACAAATATGATTCTATATTTCGCAAAAAATATTACTTTATGAGTACAGACATAGGAATAAATACTTTTTATGACAATGCTAATATAGTATCACATTGTTTTTATTCACTAAGTAATCCTTGAAATAACATTACAAAATTTGAAGTTATCACTTCTATCATGTGGGTATAAGCACACATACGCTTTTTTTTGATGATTTTTCTCAAATAAATCATTTTTTCGAACTTGTTTCTATACTTTTATGTGTGGTTGAAAGTAACAATAAGTAGCGGGATCATCAAGTGAAGTAGCGTAAAATTCGTAAAGTAGGAATAGGATAAAAAAAGTAGCAGAAAGTTTTCAAAAGTAGCGAAATTAGCGAAAAATCGCACGATCTGGCAACACTGGCTCGAAGCTATACGTTTCGTCCGAAAGTTGATTCATTGAATTCCGCAGCATCTTGCTGCATATCAGTCGGATCGGTGTCTCACTAATTACGTTTCCATTCTTTACTAGTACAAAAATGAGACATCCTTAAAACAAATTGCGTCAGGAGATGAGAGAAGGAGGTATATACTACTAAATTAATTTTTTACAGCGTGAATCTGCTTTCAGAAATGAAACATAAAAACATATTTCTATAAGATTTTGTTGAATGCATGGTAGGATTTGCAGAACATTGAAAGGTCCAGCCACGTATAATTAACACATAAATTAAACCTTTTATTCTCTTCAGTTAAACAGACTGTTATATGCAATGTGTGAATCGTCATCAGGTAGCATTAATCAAATTAAACATAAACTTTCATCACCATAACATATGGTTCCGTACTGCATTCATCAAAATATTATATGATTTTTGATTGGGAGGTTTTATCTTTCTTTCAACTGATACATACTGACAATAACCTGTTTCAGTCGAAACTTCTTTGATGAAGTTGATGATGTAAAAACTTCCAAATAATACGTTTTTCTCTTAGGAAGTTAAAGATAAGAAGTGATAGACAGTAATGACGAATTAACAAATTCACGAATTGAATTCTTTTTGTGTTTTAGTACATCATCACAAAAAAGAGCTGGTAGGAATTTATCATTTATGAAGTTTGATATCACTAAAATTTAAACTTACCTAACAGGACACCAAGAAATTTAATGCCATTCAAGTCTAAATTTACATTACCCAATAGGAAATTAAAGTGTTTTATGTTTTGGGCTGTTTAATGGAATACACTGAATTTCTCTTATGCATGTTCAAAATATTTGCTTATGGTTTCACGATGTTACACAAATCATGAAAAAACAAATTAAATTTAATACTGCTTGTTAATGAGTGAAAATATAGACACATTTGATTCATACACTACATTCTACAGAAAGGTAAACATTATGGAATAACAACATAATGTTGCCACATGACAACAAATAAATTAAAAGTTTAACTAGTTCGCTTCACTTAAAGTAGGCACAATGGGATTAAAATCTAAGTTTAAGTGCATTCAAACGAGAATTTCTAAGCCTTACTGTATATTTACTAAATTCTAATAGCTCAAAAAATCCTTCTGTATCTTATGATTTGTAATACTGTATTTTTTTAAATAATTCTATTAAAACAAGTTACCTCATTAAGTGATTGTTGTAGTGTTTAATTACTGTTTGGCGGTAGATTCTTTAAGAGTTGTGGACGTTCCCCCACCTACAGGCGAAGGTTTACTGTGTTTTGGAGGAGAAGAGTGTAACGTCGTGAGTAGAGTTAACCATCAATAAATTGTCACAGCCTAATATAAAAATAAAAGGATTGTTTATTTGCTAAACAATTTGTTAGTGAAGCAATAGATTACAGTTCATGCGCCAAGCCGGTGCATGCAGTCTATCTCCTATTCTCCACGCCACCGGCGCGCGCGCGTTCATCTCGTCTTTCCTTCCTGTCCACTCCAATCTGTTATTTACTCACACCAATTTGTATAATGATGCAGCAAAGGGCTAAGAGATAAGCTGAACCCATGTAACTACCCAGTATTATCATGAAAGGAGTTTGAGCTTCCCTGCGGGAAGCAGGTACTCCAATAATCCATCAACTCTCTCACTCCAATCTCCTTAGCGCTCTTCTCAAGTTTTCTCCAGCCAGGGCTCTCTCTCAGTCCGTTCCAAACAGGGCTTTCCTCTCCAGTTCTCTCAATCCAGGGCAGGTTTTTTTTCTTTTTCTCCATCCAGGGCAGGGCTCCTCCCTCTCGTTCTAAAAAAAACTCTTTTAAACACCAGGGGTGGGTCCACAACACGCCCCCCGTCCCTTCTTATTGGCAGACTACAAAAGTCTTTCTCGGCTTCCCTCGTCCTATTTGTGCGTAACACACCAATACACACCCGGGCCGTCTGGCCCAAGGCGCCATAACTCCTTGTTCAACATCTGGACACACTTGTCCATCACGTCACATGTTTCTATTGTCCCATTCTCTCGACACCAGGCAAGACGACATGATTCTTTGAATACAGGCTTCGCCTATTGTCAATGGGCGCAAGTTCGCTTGTCACCATTATGACGGCCAGTATGGGTGTCGGCACTCCTGCCCGAGCTCAAACAATAAACAATGGCCCGATGGCCACGTGCACTGGTCATTTAACAGTTGGTGAAGCTATAAAACTTATCATGAATCGAAGGATGAGGATTCACAACAATCGACGACGTCACATGGGCTTTGCAATGGAACGGTCAAGAAAGAAGGGAGTTCCTTTGTTTTGGAGACTGAACTGAAATTGGTACCAAGATAAGATAGGTTCTTGGGTTTAGTGTTTAGCTCGGTGGATTGCGCTTGGGTTTTGTTGTATTTAGAAAGATAGAATTTTGTTCTTTTGGTACGACGTGCTGTGTCGTAAAGTAAAAAGAAAATAGATGAAGAAAGTAATAAATTGTAATAGCTGATCAGTAATGATGTATCATTATTATTATTACTGTTAAGCTCTTAATTTGAGTTTCCTTGTATATCCACCATCTATTTGATTAACAATAGCAGAGAACTCTTCTAAACAAACTTTCATGAGATAGATTAAAAGTCAAATTAGTTTTAATTTGGACGATTTGCTTTACAAATTAACGTCTTGAAAGACATATTATGAAACAAAGAAAATCAAAACCACGAACTTTATGAGACGTCAAAGAGAAACAGATGCGAGAAATATGTACAAACTTATAAATTTTAAATTTTAAAAAAAACTATTTCGAGCACTATTTTGAGCTTGTTTTTATTAAAATACTTTTCAAATAAATTCAATATAAAGAGAATTCTAAAATGAATAAATATCTACTAAAATCTGGGGACGTCTGGTTTGGATAGTTAACTTCCAGTTCTTTCTTATTGATCTCGCTCAATGCATGAATTACTGTAACTTCGTAAATATGAAGTGTAGAAATAAAAGCAAGGTACTTTTTAGAAAGCCGAGGCTTCAGAAATTTAAAATTTCTAAGTATACTCTTTTAATCTAGATTAACATTTTTTAGCCATTTTTATATCTAAAGGGTTTTATTCATAAACAAGGAAAAGATTCAAAGACTACAATTATGATTACTATGGTGATTCGTGATTAATTAAAAAGTGCATTCTTCTGGAAATATATTACTGTTAACAGACTCCTTTGAGAACTTAAGGCATACATACAGTAAAACCCGTTTTTGTGCGGTAGATAGGAACCACATAAAAAGAGACCGCACAAAAAATATTCCATAATATTTCATAAATATTTACGTATAACAAACATATATACTGAAGAATTTTTTTCTTATACGGCGGAAGTCGTATAAAAAAAGTCGTAAAAAGTCGCACTTTGAAAATACGCTAATTATTCACAAAATTTATGAGAAAGGGCTTCTGAACAAAATAAATAATTAAATTACACACGGAAACATTTTAAAAACATTTAATTTCTCATTGTAAGAATGCAAAAGTTTTCAAAAGGCACATATATATATATATATATATATATATATATATATATATATATATATACATAATTCTTGGCTACTCGTCGTGTTGTAAAGCGTGCATCTTTCTGTTATGAATTAGTTAAAAATCGCTTTGGTCACTTGAAGATACAATTTCAATTGATTTATTTTTTGGCACCTTAAAGTTATAGATAAGTTTTTGCGACAACGGTTGGCTAGTCAGCTGCTGGTAAATGTCACGATAACCAGATACGCATGATCGAAGCTTTTTTTTAAAAAATTTCTTTTAGAAATTGCTATCTATCTTAACAAAATGCTTTTCTAATTAGTTGGAAGCCTGTATAACTGCATATATTTTATCCGCTTTCAAAGAATCCGGTTCTTCTTGCCGTCGGCATAATTTTTAAAATGATTTATAATGTCCCTGTCGTAGACAGTTTCGTCTTCAATCAAGCACGTTGAGAGGAAGCAATTGAACGTGCATTGTCGAGAGATTGTTTATAACAAATTAATAGAGCGTCTTGAAATGTATCTATGTACATTGAGAGAAAACATTAGAGAGCGCAAAAGCCGTTGAAAATCATACACCGCATAAAAACATATTGCACTAAAAAAAATCGCACAAAAATAAAATCGCGTTAAACAAATGGTACAAAAATAAAATCGTATAAAAAGGACCACACAAAAACAGGTTCCACTGTACTTAAACTAGGAAAGTACGCTTAGAAACATCGTAGAAATTATTTTTCATGCATGCAGATTTTGTAAAAAAGCGGAGAAAAAAAGGAGTCAAATATGTATTGAAAAAGGTTTGCAAAAATAAAGTAAAATGCTAAAACTTATTTTTCACTCTTTTTTTCTATGAAAAAAAATACATAAATTTATCTCTTCAACGGTACAATCCATATTTGCAATTCAATAGCATAAACATTTAAAGCTGAAAGAAGGTTTTTGACAACGAAAATAGAGTTATTTACAGTGTTTAAGTCGATAAAAAAATGATTTTTTTAAAATTTAATCGAAGATAGTTAAGAAAGGTATTAACTGAAATAATTTTATTTCATTTCAATAGGTCATAGAATGCGTAGCTAAAGAACATCCAGAGGTATGTATAATAAAGATTACTTAAATGACTTATATACAAATGTTAAGGGATTTAAATGTAAGCCCCCAACTTTTCTTAATTAAGGAGACACAGTACGATTCAAATGACAAAAATCGGTCAAAAAATCAAATTAAACTTTTGTAGCCTAAATTATTCTTCATATACTTTTCTATAATCTCACACAATTTGAAAGCTCTAACTTAAAAAAAACGCAGAATTATGATAGCTTTTACGTTCGTTTTTATTCACATCCCTATGGCAAATCAAAATTTTAAACTTACTTATCTTAGAAAGATAAAATAATTAGTTTGTCTTCATTTAAAATGCTAAGGCTTTTTTTCTATTGTGCCTAATGTTTTGAAATTTTTTTTACCTATTGCTAATAATAGATATAACAAAAGTGGGTATGCATTTTTGAATCAAAGCAATACTTAGTTTTTTAAAGATATTTGAATTCAGAATTTATACATTTTTTAAGGAATTTTCAAAAAGCATTCATAAAAAGAAGTATTGTACGAATACCAATCATGTTATCACAAAACCCATACCAACTTTTGTTATACATGGTTTGACGTGCATGTAAATCAAATTTGATAAATGGAAGTCATTTTTTGTAGGAGGAGTAGCATTTTAAAAACTTCACAAATTTTAAGTTATTGCCTTAAAAAATTAAATAGCTAGCTTTTTATGAAATTTTGGGCACAAAATCTGTTTTACATAGTATGCACATATAGGAGGCAACCAAAAAATTTTGAAAATCCTTAAATTAAAAATTTTTTGCGTAAATCGTACCATGTCCCCTTAAATTAAAATAACTTCTTTAATATTGGAATAGTTAACTTTTACATAAAGCCTCACTGTTTCAACTCTTTCCTTCTGTATTTATTTTAATAACTGCATTAAAGATGGCCATGAAAGTTATCTACTGTATGCTATTAATGTGACAAAAAATAATGATTGAAGGCTTTGTCATAAAGTTATATTTTAATTTAATATTATTTGTGCAAAGTTTCTATTAGTACAGAGAAGAAATTTGCGTACAGAAAATAGCTCAGCATTTTATAATCTAATAAGATTTTTTAATTTTTTTTGCGATATTTTTTTGTTATTGGGTTATTGAAAAAATCTGCACTTCAGCCTTGAACTGATTTCATTTCATGTGATTTTATTATTATAAGCTTGTAACTGGAATTTTTTTATGGTACATAAAAAACAACCCGAATTAAAATAATTAATCTTTCGACCTATGGTCTTAAGATTTGGTTCGGAAAAATTGAAATAAAAACTAGGATCAGACGTCTCAAATCGTACTACCTAGACGAGACAAGCACAAATTACCATAAAATCATGGTCTAAAAAGTGATGAGGCATTAAAGTTTGCTCAGGGCCATTTTGAACTTCTCCGGCACTTCAAATTATTACGCTTTCTCCCCATTTCCAGAGCACTCCCACCTTCAGTTCTTACCTTCCCAGTTTTGGTTCGGGAGAGATTTTCCCTTCTCGAGAGTCTTGAGTTTCCTCCGCATGTGGCTTTTCTTCACTGAAGAAAGCTCATTTGCGTCAAGGGGAGTTTAGAATATCCTAGGCACTAGATCAGGGAGGGCGAACCAGTGGTACGCGTGCCTTCAATGGCACGCGACACAATATTTTGTGCACACCAGCGATCAAAATGGTTTGTATTATATTTCAAATTAACAAAGTTCACTATGAAGTATTACGAACAAACTCAAGTGATCGATTGCGGGGCGGCGGGGAACACATTCGTTTGTTATTGTCTTGCATTAATTACGTCGGGAACTACAATTGCTTATGATGCAAAATTTGTCTACGCATAGTAAATTTCGAACGAAATAGTAAATTTCGTTGACACAACTATATTTTAAAGTTTATTTGTGTTATATTTACGATTTGTAACTTATTTAATATGACTAGTTCAGAAAAAAAAAAAAGCTGCAAGGTAGGAAGTGTAACTGAATTTCAAACTTGGTGAATCTATAGAAATATTATATTATTAGTAAAGGCGACAAAGTAATGCGTGTTTCATGTTCTGGAACAGTGGTATGCAGAATATATTGTCTATAAAATGCCATTTTGAAACAAATCACAAGTCTCTTGTCAAAAATGTGAACCACAGCAAAAATAATTAATTGCTTAGAAACCTTTTGGCAGATGACTCTAATTCAGTATTTATTCTACTAAAAGTAATATCTTTCTCTCTCTCTCTCTCAATCCTAGTATGCCATCTAATCTTCAGCAACTGAAATAACATTAATGTTACTTTAATTTGAATTACACGTATAACACTAAAACATTTACAGCTAGCTATATGGTGTAAAAGGTATTTTTTCGTAGTAAATAAAGAGTTTTGAGTTGTTGGTTTAGTTTTATTATTTTCCCAATAATCACAATTCAAAATTATTTGATGTCACGTCCATACCTCATTAAACATTTCTTTAAAACAATGGCACGTTGACCCATAAAGGTTGGCCAACTCTGCATTAGATGAATCACGCTAGGCATTAGATAAACCCCATGCCATGATTTCAGGGTATGTCCGGATAAATGTTTGGCCCAGAATTGAGCAATACTATCTGATTGGGCAAGAATATTCATGTGCAACCATGTGATTAGACCAGTGATACTAAACCTGTGGCCTACCGAGTCTTTTTAAGTGGCCTTTTCATTGCCCATTGCGCTGATAAATTTCCTTATTTAAGAACATTGTATTAAAAATTTAGTGGGAAATTCTTTGTCAAGAAATAAAACACATTAATTTCGCTTTTTGATGTAGGTGTCGTACGGGTACGAATTGATATTCCTTTTCTATTTGGAACGATTATGGTTAGTGATTACAGACAACAGTGGGGTAGCGATAATTTTATGGGTGGAATTAGTTTTGAACTATCTTTCCCACCTGGCAAGCGAAAAATATTCGAAGAAAATATATCATTTTAAGATGATTGAGAAGTTTACCATTTTGTAGTGAAAAACCAACATGGGTCAGTATTTATTTGATTTGTCACGAAAGTATTGTATTGAAAAAATACTAATAAACAAGAATCATATTCAATGGCACTTTTCCTCGAAGATCTCTTTCAAGAGGTGATAAATAGGCTTTCATGAATAATCTTTGCAACAGCAACAAAGTGTTTTGTCAGTGGTAGTATCACAGTGGTAACAAAGACATCCTATGAAGATTGTTATATTATTGGTATAATCGTATGAAACTATTTACTGATGCAGAGATTGTGAAGGAGTGTTTCTTAAATGCTTCTAACTTAGTGTTTGTGACAAAAATAAAAAAAAATTTAAAAATAATAATTAAAAAAAAGCAAAACAGAGGAATAATAATATTTTAATCAATTTTCCACATTTTAAATTTCTAATGCTATCTTGGTTTTAAAGCATTTCTCCCCCTTCCTCCCCATTTATCCTCATGTTGCGGCCCGCGTGAAATAATTAACATATGTATGTGGTCCGCATGAAATAGCTGACATATGTATGCGGCCAAGCAGACAAAAAGGTTGAGTAACCCTGGATTAGACAATACTGGTTTCAAAGATGTTTGGATGCACATTCATGATTAAGGTTTTAGCAAATGATGTTGCTAGAACTGTTGTAATCTTTAGCAAAAGACATCTCATGATGCATGAAGTACCAACACGCGGGGGTGGGGGCTATCTGTCCATTGCGGTATAGATGCGAGGAACATCGTGGATGGCATAGGTCATATGCAATGCTTTGGTCATGGCAGTCGAAAGAACTGACTACCAAATCACAGGATTTACCTAGCATAATATTTTTTGTCTGAGGTCGTATGAAGAGCTTTATCCACCTTACAAGTCCCATTAGTTTTGGCTAAGTCCTTGTTGCCCAGATATCTACAGCTGCTGATATTATGTGAGAGATTCCTGATATGTTCGCCAATGCACACAAATCATTGTGTAAAGCCTGCCTTTTAATCAGTTGGTGTGATAAGGAATTTTTGTTGAAGGAGATTTAAAAAAATTTCATTTGTGTCTTTTTTTCTTAATTCTGTTTTTCAATGTCTCGTTCTTCATCATTTATCGTTGCAGTATATCGCTCTCTTGCAATTTGCCGCTTGAGTTCAGACCATGGATTGTAAGGCAATTTTTGCTTGTTCAGTAAATCTATCATTCCAAACGTAGCATTATATATAAATTAAGAACAACCTATGTATACATTTATGCGTGTCTTGGCAGAAAAATTGAGAAGTTGTATAAACCAAAGGGTGAATGTAACAGAAAAGTCTGAAACAGTGCCTGCATGTGCATTTTAACCAATGATATATATATAAATCTAATGTCAGTGATGCAATTGGATGACATCAACATTTGCTACAAATAAAATGATGTGAATGTTTATTTGATATTCTGGTTGTCTGTGTAATTAATGATCTCGTGTTTATTTCCCTTGCAGCAAAGGTATTGATTATGACTCAAAGAAAACAAATAAAGTTGTTTTAAAAAGGAAAAATCATTGTGTTTTTAGAAAGTGGATAAAGTGAATGTTACGTATAGTTTACTAAATGTTGCTCGGTTCTGAATTTTAAAACTATCGAAAAGCTATCAAACCTTTGGATGTGTTTATAGACATGTAGTAGGTCGATCGAGTGTAACAACAGTTGGACGGAACCGATTTCTGCCCTTATGTAGACAGCATGACGTTAACCGACGATGTATGCTAGAAAAGTGTTTTCAATAGCTAGACAAATGTTTTCAATGACTAAATAGAATTAGTAATGATATTTGTTCTTGTGGTCTGGATGCTGAAACCACGGAACATGTCTTGTTGTATTGTAACTATATTTTTGTAAAAGAAAAAAAAAATTAAAAAATGAGTTGAAATGTTTAGATATTTCCTGGTCACCTGTTTTGTCTTTGTTGATCAATTGTACTGAAAGCCTTAATGTCTTAAAAAAATTTGTTTACTGTGTAGATTTTTAAAGTTTTATAGAGGTACCTCCCTTTCTTTATATTTGTGTATTTACCTCCCATCCTTTTATTTCATATTTGTTCTTAAACGTATTTGTAATTTTGTTTTAAATTTTAGAATGATGTTACCACTTACGTCTGTAAGCCTCACGTTATGCAATGTGGAACATGAGGAGTTTGCAAATAAATTTATTAAAAAAATAGCTAGACGAGTGTTTTCAATAGCTAGACAAGTACTTTCAATAGCTAGACAAGTGCTTTCAATAGCTAGACAAGTGTTTTCAATGGCTAGAGAAGTCATGAGCATAATATAAAATGTTTTAAAAAATATTTGTAAAATATATTGTTATTTCTCAATGTATAATCTGATAATTTACTTTTTTACAGCCTGAAGGAGACGCCTTTATAGTAAGTAATATTGCTCTTAATAACTCGTTTTGTTTACCGAAAAGAGTTTCAATTACTTTTTAATTGAAATAGCATTTCCTAAGAGAGTTAAGTTTCACATAATGAGGAAGCATTATTTTAATAAACATACACCCATCTATTTTTTACACGATTTTGAAATAACACGATATATACGAATAAAACGAGTTTAATTTTAAAGCAAATTTTTTATTTTAGCATGAATTCCACAAAAATTTGGAGATTCGTGCCCTTTGTATGAGAACCATTTGATCGAATTTAGGGCAATTTGTTATTATAAGTCGATTATGACGATGTCGAATGTGAATTTCAAATATTAACAGCTGATTTAATTGGCGAGGGCTTGACAATTGTTACAAGTATGGAACAATATTTTCTTACTCATGACCCTAAAATAGAGTGTGCATTGAAATTTTACGTAATCATAAGTTTTGTGTAGCAGGATATCAAGAATAATATAAGCAACTTGAGACCCCCCTCCTTAAACAAATTACTGCCGCTAATAACAGACTTTGTTATAGTAAAAAATAACCGAGGTCAATAATAACGAACGAAATTCTTCATTTAAATCAAAACCGACAGTTGTGCTGGACCAGTGTTTCTCAAATTGTGGAGCGCACCTTCTAGGGGTGCGGGATAACCCTACAAGGAGGCACGAGCTTTTAAAAAAAATCGAAAATAAAAAGTTATTTAAAAAGTTATTAGTTATATGGAAGCAAAAAAATATACATTCTGACATAATAAAAAAAAAAATACACATTTACTCTGATATAATATATAATTATAAATAACATACACATAGTACTGCACAATGTACACTGGCCTCAAAAAGTTAAGGTACAATTTTTTTGTGTCTAATTTGCAAATGAATGAATGTAGAAACAAAAATTTGGAGGATATGTGCATTAAAAAAGTTTTTTATTGAATGCGTCATAGAAATTTGTATAAGTGTATTGCAAAAACGATTTATAACAAAAAAAAAGCAATCTCTGTGGAAAAGTCCATTCTTGAGAAAAACAGCACATCACAGTGTTATGTGGTAAAATGGCATAAAAACAATACAAAATGGGTTCTAATAAGGAATGTGTCCACCTCTAACTTGAATGCATTGGCGGCATCGATTTCCCATGCTGTTTATTATCATAGGAAGCGAATACCAGACACAGAGTAAGCCTTGTTTCAGCTCATGTAACGACCTTGGAGGAGGATTTAAAGCAGCAACCTCTCTGCCAAGATAGTCCCAAAGATGTTCTATCGGATTCAGGTCTGGAGACCGAGCTGGCCATTCCATTCGTTCCAAACCGTGATCCTCCAGATACTCTACAATCCGAGCTAATCATCCATCAGAATGAAGTCGTTACCAATAGCAGCAGCATATGGGCGGACATATGGATCAAGGATCTCATCCCGATATCTAAGACCAGTTACGGTTCCTCCATGGAACACATGCAGGTCAGTGTGGCCACCGAGCGAGATCCCTGCCCAAACCAGATTCCACCACCTCTATAACTGTGTATTTCAACAGTGTTGGATTGATGGTATCTAGTGCGCTGTTCCCTCCAGATCAGTAGACGCCCTGAATCACTCTCCATTGTAAACTGGACTCGTCTGTGAACAGCACAGAAGCCCATTGTTGCTGCGTCCAAGAAACATGTTTCTTGCCCAGCATAAGCGGTGGGTCCCTTCGCTGTCGTCCGTTGAGGGGAACGCACACAACTGGTCTTCTTGCATACAGACCTGCATTGTGAAGACGATTTCGCACCGTAGTAGCGGAGATTCTTCTTCCTGATGCTTGAAAGTGGTCTGCAACGAGCTGCGGCACAGTAGTGGTTCTTCTCCTTCGTAAAGAGCTAAAAAACGGTCGCAGGTGTTGTAGCTTGTGGTCGGCCTGGAACAGGTCTTCTGACACAGAATCTTCGGATTGGTATTGATCCCAAAGTCGCTGAACAACACTACGAGACACATTGAGACGTCTAGCAGCATCAGCCTGCGACAATCCCATTTCCATCCATCCAACTGCCCGCCACCTTAACGAATTGGGTAAACGACGTCTCCTGAGACATTTTCTAAACTCTATTGACTATTGTCACCGAAACTGCCAACAACTGTTGAAAATCAACACAACTTACACAAAAAGTACGAAAGCTTGATATTTGCATATTTTCTCTCACTCATAAATATACGTTCTTTTCTATAAAATAACAGTGGTAGCAATCGTTTTTGCATTAATGTTTTTACAGTTCGTTATTATCATTCATGTAAACTATGCATTTTATTGTTACTGCCATTTTTTTTATGGTGAGCTTCGAAAAACATGTTGTACCTTAACTTTTGAGGCCAGTGTATTTCTTAATGAATTTATATCAATACTAACAACATAATACCTATCCAATAAACTACTGTACTATCATAGCACTGATCCCATTACTTAAAAGTATCTTTCTTAAAATATCTATTACTTAAAAATGTAACATATACAAATTCTAATACTTATCTTGATAATTAGTACGGTTTATGATTAAGATCGTATTGTAGCTTTAATGTCGTAGTATATTATATTGAATTCAGTAAATTAATATTGTGAGGGGAGGGGGTGCAAGATGAATACTATGATTAAAAATTGGGTCGCAAATATTGAAAGTTAGATAAGCACTGCGCTAGACATATCCATCTGCTTATGACAGCATAGTTGATCCGGTTCGTAATAACTGTGCGCTCTTGTTATCAAGTAACTATGAATAGTTGTTAGTTAACAGTCCTTTATTCATAATTTCAATTTTAATTTTTATATGTTGTAGATACTTATAGACTGAATTTTTAATGTTCGCTAATTAAATTTTTTTTGTAATAAAGATATATTGTTTTTGCTTTATAAATCTGTAATATGGATTTTATTACCTTTTTAGTATGGTTTTTTTTGAGAAAATATTTAGAGTTTTTTTATTTTACACGATTTTTTAAAATTAACAAACGTATCCCCTAATTTACCATATGTCGAGTGTATTTTTTGAAGTCATACTTCTTATTGGGCGTTTAGGAAGAAGGTAACTTTTTAAGATGCGCGCCCACACCGTCACGGATGCGAACATGCTTTGTCTAGAAATATACAGAATAGACACAGATCTCATTCCCACTTTCAAAATTCTCAGAAAAATATATATTTCTCTTCACTGAAGAAAGAGGGCACCCAGGTTTGAACCGAAGACCTCTCGAGCTGCAGTCGAATACTCTACCACTGAGCTATACTCCCGCGTCTGAGATCCTTTGCTTTGCGTTCTGTAGGGACGGATAAGAAAATGCTTTGTCTAGAAATATACAGAATGGGACAGATAATTCCCTCCTTCAAAATTCTCAAAAAATATCTTCCTTCACTTCCCTGAAGAAGAGGGAATCCGGGTTTGAACCGGGGACCTCTCAATCTGCAGACGAATGCTCTACCACTGAGCTATACACCCCGTGTGAGCGAACCTTTGCTTTGCGTTCCGTAGGAAGGGGTACGAAAATGCTTTGCCTAAAAATATACAGAATGGGACAGATCATACTTCTTTACTATATTAGTTATACTTCTTTTTGAGAGTTAGGGAAAAAGGATGAGGGTAAATTTTTACGATGCGCGCTCACACCGTCACGGATGCGCGGGCATACCTTCAAGACACTGATGCGCGCGCACTCCGTTTTATAATATTTTAACATGCCACTTTTTTTGGTGCTATGGGACTGATATTTGGAGGATCATAAAAGCTATTTTTATAAACCATATCTGTTGGGACGCAATATTTCCTTCTACAGCTTTTTGGCCAATATCTCGGCCCCCGAGCATCACGGTCCATTCGGACCTGGCTCATTCGATCCCTCTCTATCCGCTCTTCCAGTTATTATAATTTCATGTGCTCATAGGGCTATTTCTTCCACAGCTTTTAATTGTCTTAAACTTTTTTAATTTGTTTAAATTCACGATATCTTGGCTCCTATTCGAGTCTAGGACTTGAGATTTGAACCAACTGTTCCACTCGTTGAGAGCCATCCAGTCATCATACTCCCATTTTAATCCTATGGGGACTGGAAAAAATTTCATCCCCCAAGCAATCGAGATTGGTTACGTGGAATTCGTCCCCTCCCTCTCCTACAGGGCTTCCCCTGAAAAAACTTGAATCCTATGCCACCTTGGTCAACCGCAACGGCTGGATTCGCTTGTTCTTTCTATGAGCACCCTAGATATTTTTTTTCAGGACCATAGCCCCATTTCTTCACCTATATTTAACATTTTAAAATTATTTTAAAGTTATAATTGTTTTAAAATCCCGCATAACTCCGAGGAATTTGGAGATTCGTTAATAAAATTTAGACCATAGGTTCTCCTCGTTGAGCTGTTTCATCTGTTATAATTTGTGTGTAGACAGTGGGCTTAGGGGAAGGAGCGTTTTTGTTGTAAAATTAGAATCCCCATGTTATTCCTATGGGGTTCAATCTTTTGATGACGTAACGATATTACAGAGATAGAAGGATGAAACTTTGGGATCACTTACTACTCTGTATATTGCTGGGATTTACGTGACCATTTACGTCACTGTTGTAAACCCAGGGGGAGTTAGTTTCGTTTCCTTTTCCCAAGCTAGCACCGCCCCATTTGCAACTACAGATTCTGGACTGGATCTAATGGATTTCTTTTGTGTTTTTCTCACAACCAGGCCAGTTTCGAGTTGCTGGGTGCCCTGCTTCTATTTTATTTAATTGTTTTAAATGTTTTAATTATTTTAAAATGACCATAACTCGGGGACTCTTCAGGCAGATGTCTTAATTTTCTGAGGAACGATTCTTCCCGCCGAGACATTCAATGTGAGGTCTCAGGTGTCACATTCGGTTCAACTCAACTCCAGGTAAAGCCTACCGACCCCCCATGTTGTTGGTCTTATTGTTCCTGTGCGAAGGGTGTTTGAATTTATTTAAATCGTGATTATCTCTGGTTTGGCAGGTCCGATTGACTGAAGGTTAGTATCGTTCAACTCTGCCCGTGACTGCCTTTCATCCTTGGCCCAGCTTGCTCTGCTCAAGATTTTTCGAAATATTTTAATCCTGGTACGCCAAAGAAGTAAAACTTCTTACGTGCGTACATAAGTACGCACACACTTTTTTTACACGATACCGTGTAAAAAAGAGCGGGTGTATTAGTTGTACAAATAAATGTATTTTTGAGTACAACTAACCTTTAAAATAAGATTATTAAGATGTGAGAAAAAAGAGTATATATATTATTTAATGTTATCTTTATGCAAAATCTCACTATTAAAGGTTTTTCAATTCCTAGTTGGATGAGCAGGTATTTGCTGAATGTTTTGGTGCATATTTCTATTATACTTGACTCAAAGAGGCCTTACACTGCATTTTAAGCAATGGAATGAGAAGGGAAAAATATATAAAGATATATAAAAATATGTTAACGTTGGAAAACTCTTATTATTATGAAAATTTAGGTTTTAAGCCATAGAAGAATGCCAACGTAAAAGTTTTTTAATGTCATCGAAAAAAGTTGACATTTGTTCGATAAAAGATTAATTCTTATAAAAACTATAAAAATGGGGTATTTTTTCGGTTTTTTTAAAAAAATTTCTTTCGTTTTCAGAGTTATTCGAAATTCGAAACACGAAATCTGATTTCTAGTCTTACGCAGTATTGAATGCCTTCTTATACATATTTTGCTATGATGGAACGGATTCAAATTTAAGAAATCCGTTGAAATTTTATTTCTTTGAGTGGATTATCGATACTTAAAAGTTAGGAATTTAAATGGCTTAAAAATTTTAAGAATAACTTAATTAATCTAACAATAAAAATATATTTTTTTCGCTAATAATTCATATAAATTATTAAATGGATAAAAATAAATTCTTTACATGTAAAGTAAATGACTTGCACATGTCGTTAAAGTAACTCTATACAATTTTGCACAATTTTCATAGGCATTATCATTTTGGCATTTGTATTGATTATAAATTTTAAATACTGTATAAAATCTAAGACATTTTTACGAAATTAATTGTAACCCATTTGAAATACGCACAGAATCTTCAAGGAATGACAGTTACTTTTTTTCTGTTACATTATAATAAAAAATCGTAAAGGGGTAAAATTTCTTAATTGTGTGTGCGTGTGTTTAAGTTTTTTTTAAAGTGACAAATCTTTTTTATTCTGAATTCAATGTTTACAAAATATCCATTCTTTTCGAAATCATGTCTTAAATGTAGAGTATTTTTGATTGAGAAAAATTCCTATATTTTCGTTCTTTTTTATTATCTCTACTCTTTTCTTTTTATTTTACTTTTTAATACAAAATAGATATTAGAGCCATTGTGTTGTAGCAGGAATAGATAAAATAAAAAATAAATTATTGAAGAATGCTTAAAAGCACACACTTTATTGATTAAAAAAAAGATTATAATCATTTTATATTTCCCTCACGAGACCTGTTATGTACTAACCAAACGATATATTTCTAAACGAATGAAAAACTAATTTGTGTTATTAATATGAACACATGATGAATACAATTTAAATTGTTAGGCTTAACTAAAATAGCTAGGAATCAGCGTCAAATATTCTCTTAAAAACTAGTTTTTTGGGTTATTATGTATTCTTTTTGGTTCATTTTTTATTAAAAAATGCATAAGAAATAACTTAAAAATTAGTTTAATACCATTATTCTATAAATATGGAACAAGTTTGGGAACATTTTCATTGGCTTAAAAATTTTCCAAAATAATATTTCTCTGATTTCATACAATTTAAAAAGTAGTATTTATTTTCTAAGGAGTCAGAGTCCCACTTAAACCATTTATCAAAGTAATCGAACTTTCTGTTTTACGTTTCTGCACATTTTTATACATTAAATGTTAATTTTACTCTCATTATATAAACATTTTGGAAATGAGTCTTTCTTTCTTGTTTTAAAGTTAGTTGCAAATTCATTTAGAATCCAAAAACAAACACAAAAATAGAAGCAAGGATTACTTTTGTAAAATAATTTGTTTTGAAAAGGAAAAGCAAAAAGTGAATTAATTTCGACGTATTTTGAAGTAAAAAATGTAGCTTTAAGAAAGAAAACACATTCTATCACTATAACGACGAACTATTAAAATTCTTAGTGGTGCTGAATAGTTAAGCTAATGAAGGCTAATTTTCTTTGAAATTCTATTTTTGAAAATAATTTGTCCTTCAGTTTGCTTCAAATCACTTAATTAAGAACGACATTTGATAAATGACATAGTGGCAATTTGCTTAAGGACTTACCTTGAAATATCTTGCAAGTCAAAATTTATTCACCTTTCTTCGTTTTTATTACCTCTATAAAAAGTAATAAAATGCAGTTTTAATTAATATAAAATATTGCTATATTGTTATAATTTTATTATTGCTTTATTTAAATATTTTTTACTGTCTCTTTTTAAGTGTTGCTGCGCTTATTAAGGTAAAAAAATACCGGGAGTAATTATTTTCAATATATAACTGATAAATAAATATGTGCTCCATATAAAATTATTCTTCTTCGCTATTTCTCTATCTCAATTTTATTATATTTAATTTATGCTTTATCTAATAAATAAAGTTTTACCTTTTCCTAATCGTTATTTAAGTCAATTAGAATAATTTATTTCTTAAGGTGATTACGTTCGTAACCGTAATTTTGCAAAAGCATATTAAATAATAATTTTTTTTAATATTTAGTGTCAAATAAATAACATATAGTAATACTTCTAACTTTCGCAATAGGTAGGACTGTGTGATAACCGCATAGTTCAATTCGCGTAGCATGAAATCCGGCGTATTATGTGCATCTCTACTTTCGAGCTGCATTTTTTAATTTTAAGGCATATTCGCTGTATAACACGCACCCATTTTTTGCAAAGAAACTGAAATGTATGTATGCAATGCTCTTTTGTTTTGAAGTCATTTATTCGAGGTATTATCCTCAGCTTTTGAAAAAGTAGAATACTTCTAGAATTGCTTTATGCTCATCTCTTTTTTTTTTATTTTTAAGGCTATCATTTTTCATACCCGGCGTATAACACGCACCCCTAAATTTCAATCTTATTTTTTGTGTTAAAAGTCCGTTTTATACGCTGGATTTTACGGTAAGTCGGGTATAATTTCGCATATAAGTACATATAAATTATTTTTAGCTGGGAAAAAAGGACGAAAGAAAATAATATAATTTCAAAAAAATATTTAATAAAATCTTATGTAACACAAAGTGGCAAGTGGAAGTTTTTTTTATGTAGTAGATATCATAAGCTATCACAAAAACTAGTCTGCCGACTCAAAGAGTATTTTTTTCTCCCGTAAAATTTCCTCGTAGAATGCTAATAATATTTTATACCTTGTTTTGTTGAAAAAATACGTTCTTCTTTGGAGTCTATATTTTCTAATGTTCTTAACCCTTTTTCAACTGAACTGTCGCCTTCTGTCAAATTTCCAACCATCATTCGATCTTCTGGCTGAATTGGGTCTAAAGACTCAAGTTTTTCAATGTCTGTTTCAATTTCTATGTGTTCATCAATTGTCAGCTCCTGATCATGTGAATCCAGCACTTCTTGAACGTCATCATTATCCCTTTCATAATTCATTTGCCTCGCAAGATTGACAGCTTTTTTAGTGGAGTGAGTAATTGAGTTGTGTAACGCTCAAACGAAAGACTAATGAGATTTGAAATGAAAAACGCGTTACTCTCTCCGGGTTCGAATAAATCGGGGTAGCGTAAATGGAGAAATTATTGACATATAAAAGATTATTAAGAACATCATTACAATAAAAAACAATTTGAATGCAATTTTTTGACAATAAATGATGAAAAAAATGACGTATATTTAAAACTTTCTCCTCCCTTTTATGAAAAATATTTCTTTAGTTGTAATATTTTGCTTATATGTATTGTTAAGACTTCTGTATAGAGCATGAGCCTAGATTTTTAAGATACATAATTTAGGAGTGGATTTATTCATATTTTAATATATTAGAGTAGAGAAATTTTAGCAAAAATCCCACGGTTGTTATTTAAATCGATTGTAAAATTGAAAATAATGGGAATTTCTCAAAATTTTTAAGTTAGTCTCTGAAGAGATGTCTTGTCTATATATAGCTAAACTAAACCAAAGCGTGCTGTGGCGACTCAGTTTTCATGACCTTGGACGCTGCGGTGCATGAGCAGATGTTCCGCGGTCAGGTGGTCAGTCTCAGACGTGAAACCCTCATTGTTTACTTCCTAAGCGAGCTTGGTACTCATTTATCGACCTACAGAAAGAATGAAATGCTGATTCGATCTTGTCGAACCCAAGATTTTAACTCCGGACCTGTGGCATGGAAGCACTATACGCTACCACTCGACCACTGGGTTTCAAGCTGTGTATATGCAAAATATTATTATTATAGAAGTACTTTTCATAAAAGAAGAACGTTTTGAAAATACGTCTTCCTTTATTTTTATTTTCAAAAACTGCATTTAAATGTTTTTTTTATTGCATTAATAATCTAAAAGCAATTTTATATGAATATTCTAATTCAAGTGACACTAAATATATATAAAAATTTCAAAATTGCAATACCTAAAGTAGTCAGTAAACGTTCTTTAGTTTATAAAGAAATAGTAATACAAATTTGAGTTTTTGTTTTATTAGTATAAATGCTGAAAATGTTTATTGTCAGTACTGAGAATAATTTATTTACCACATTTCGCATATAGTTTGCTGCTGTCATATTTTTAAATTAGCTTTCATGTGCATCAGTAAAACAGATTTAGTCCCTGAAATACTAAATAGGTATAATTGTAGATTTTCATTTCCACGTGAGGATATTTAATGTCAAAATTTTTTGATTTTAGCAAGATCTCTTAAAAGTGCTACTCACCTACGCCTTGCGGAATAATGAACATTTAATACAAGAACGGCTTATTTGATCCATCACGCATATAAGGTTCCCTTTTAAGAGAGATTTATTACTTCCCGTTCTCGACTGGAAGTTAGCTAAAATGATTTATACAAGAGTTCCAGTATATCATTATTTATGCGTGGATATTATTTCTGATTCATATTTGTCACTTTTAAGGGTTCTATTTGAGCATATTTTACGGAAATGTTCAATTATCAATGGCAATGTTCTTAAAGAACTGCTTAGGTTCACAAATACGAGTATAACGTATTTTTTAAAAAAACATTTTCGGTTTATTTTTGACAGTTAAAAAACAAAATCGATAAAACGCAGTGAAATTTAACACAAAATGGACCACAAAAGTGTTCGAACACTTGCAATTTTCTATAAAATTTAATGTTTTCGACTAATAAAAATTAATATATGGGAAGCGTATTTTTTTTACGATATCTGCAAATTGTTCGGAATGAAATAACAAAATCAATTTTTAAAACATAGTAAAACTATTATTTGGAAGAATTAAAAGTCAAAGAACTACTAAAACATTTTATCACAGAAGTACTCGTTTACTTAAAAAAATCTCAAGATAGTTTTAGGTATTGTATTTCTTTCCGAATTTAGTTTTTAGAACGGTATCTTTTAGCTTCCACAACTTTTAAACATCTTGTTATAGATTAAATCAGTTTTTTGTAATTTCTGCATCGATATTCCTCCATTCCTCTGTGATTGTTGTTTTTACTTCACATTTTGTTTTTTATCTGTCATGTGTTTTCTTTTTTTAAAATTAAATTATCTCGTAATATGTTCTACTAGGCTTAAATCAAGCGATTTAGGATTTTTTTTTCAGAATTTGGTGTCATTTATAAAGACACCAGTGGCGTACATTGAGAGCAGTGCGCTTGGTGTCATAATCTTGTTAAATAAATGAAGTCCAAGTCGTCTACAATATCCAAATTTTGATTATTTCAAATTGTTCATTAAAATACTTAAATGGAGCTCATGACTCACGATACCATAAAAAATACCTAACTACCTAACCCTGATTTCGATTTAGCACTCCCATGCAAGAACACCTCCACCTCCATGCGGAAGCATGGAGGTGGAGATGTTTTTGTTCCAACTAAATTCTTGGGATGTGTGATACCCCATGACCCGGGGGTATCATCTCTTCATCTACGTGACATATATTTGTAAGAATAAATGATTGATTACTGAAACTCTCCATAATAAATATAATTTATTATGTATAAATATATATTGATCAAAGCAACACAAGTCTTACTAGAGGGATATGATCAGGAGCGATACAACGTCATTACAAATTCTAAGTAAATAGTGCCTGAAATTCTACTCACTATCTTCACGAGAAATTAACATCGGAATCTTTATCTACTGTAGACTCCTAAATAAACTAAGGTCCGTTCTATAATTACTCTTCTATAATTAATCTCTTACCAATTTCTCACGGTGATCAGCCCCTCGGCTTTCTGTCTCTTCTTGTATTCTATTCTTCCGCTATTATTCTTCCTTCCTTTTACTATCCGACTTCTATTCTACAATCCGGCTTCTATCTTACTTCTAGCTTACTAACTCGCGAATGCTACGGCTCCAATATACACTCTATAACAAAAACAACGACGCACCAAGAAGGAGTTGCCCAATTGTAATGAAATTTCGTATACAAAGACATTTTTACCGAACATGCAATTGATTCAAAAATTTGGGGTCCAATGAAATGAATAGCGGGAGCTACAGCGCATCGGATCTGCGCACTCAGCAGGTGTCTAAAAGAGGTGATTCTCAATTTGATGGTCAAAATTTCGGTTGCATTGCAATTTAGGATACCTTTCAGTGACTGAAAAAATGCCTCGCTGAGGGATTCGAGCTCATTACGAGCAATTTTCAGAGTTTGAAAGAGGTCGTATCATTGAACTGAAAGAGGCAGGTGGGGCTAGTCGGAGAATCACTCGTCATATGGGTCGAATCGATGCGGCCATTAGAAGATACTGGCAAGAATGGGTAGAAAATGGCAGATTTCAAGGACATGATGGTAGTGGTAGACCTACAGTCACAGCAGATCAGGAGGACAGATTGATTGTCAGATCAACTGTCACAGCGTCTAATTCGTCATTATCAACCGTCAGTCGTACGACACGCACACGAGTGTCCACCATGACCATTCACAGATAGCTGATAGAGCTAAATTAACGCTCGTATCGACCGCTACGCCACCTGCTATTTAAGCCTGTACGTTGTTGAGCCAGATTACTGCGACTCTTAGCTGACTGGATACCTATAATGTTTAGCGACAAATACCGCTTCCAACTGTGTCCTAACGATAATCAAGGACGTGTCTGGAGAAGCCCAGGTCAGTGTGCCTATCCTGCTTTCACTATTGCACACCACAAAGGACCTCAACCAGGAGTTATTGTCTGGGGCGCCATTTCTTTTGACAGTCGGTCCCCTTTGGTCTTCATTAGAGCACACTTACAGCACAGCGGTACGGTGACGACATTCTGAGAACTGCTTTGCTACCGTTCCTTTAGCAGCACTATGGCCTCATTTTTCAGCAAGATAAAGCCAGACTACATGCGGTGCGTGGTGCTACAAACTATCTTACTGCTTGTCAAATACTTCCTTGGCCAGCCAGATGTCCAGATATTTCTCCAATCGACCATGTCTAGGATATTATGGGAAGGAGACTGCATCTAATAGGAAATGTTTGTGACCTGTCCCGACAATTAGAGAAAATTTGTCAAGAAATACCGCAGTAGACCACCAGGGTGCTTTATCACTCTATTGCACGGCGTGTGATAGCTTGCATCCAGACTAGAGGTGGGTAAGACCTTATTGAGCTCATTACTTTGTAACTATGTAACGCTGAAATAGACCATTCAAATTTTCTGAACTTTTAGTCCTTTTTTATTCTGTGCATAATCTTCCTACCCACCAGTTTTTGTGTCTATTGGACGGCTCGTTGTTGGTGCGTTGTTTTTTTATAGAGTGTATATCTATTAACTACCTACATATCACAGTTTCTTCTTGAGGGGATTGGATTGAAATAATGCCATTCTAGCCTCAAAGATTCCCCAAGAGGATTAGTGAGAAGGTCAAAACAAGACCAAGCTTCAGCGAGAGACCTTCTATTTATATAGGCTCACGAAGTTTTCTAAAAATCCGCTTGCATCTAGTAATATTAGTAGATTTCCCCCGTAATGTTCTGAAGATTCCATAGGGTCGCAAACGTGCCAAAAATGGTCACCAAAGTCACCGAAATAGTTACCAAGTTGCCAACATGGTCGCCCAAAATGATGCGAACGTGGCTCTATCATTTCCATTGAATCTCCATTATAAATTACGGAAAGGCGTTACCTACGAATATGACAACTTTAACATAAAATAAATACAACAAAGAGTAATATGAACGAATTACAGATATAAATTATTTACACTATCTTAAGTATCCTTTACAGCGAACTCGTGCCAATAGGAAAGAGAATAAAAGGTAGTAGGAAAAAGTAAATATAAAATTCTCTTTTCAAAAAATACCTGAACAAAAACCTTGCATTTAGAGCGAGAGATCTTTTCTCTCCCACCTGATTTCCCAGACAATTCCTCGTTAAATTATCGCCTATTTTTATCTTTGGGAAATCATATAAATACCATGCCACAGAAAATGTAGAGTTAAAAAGAGAGTTGTTCAACATTTTTTGAAAGAAAAAAATAAGCTGTTGTAAATAAAAGGGAATTCGTAAATTAGTTCCTTCGTGGGGAATGGTTGCTTAGTGTGACGATGGATATTTTGAGGAGTACCAAAATTTTCTGCAAAAATGCACAAGCTATTTTCTTCTGAGTTCCAATAAATTACAGTTTAAGAAAACCAACAAACACGCATATAGAGTTAATCGAATTAAAAGGTTCTAACTTAATCTTTTAGTCGCCTAATCTGAATTGGTATATAGAATTAGTCGCCAAATCTGGAAACAGTTAATCCTGAAGATCCTGATCACAGAACAATGGAAACAATTATGGAAATTTTTGTATTGTCATCGGTCCTTGATAAGTGTAAAAAATTTGCATTAATTTGACCTTTTAAAGAGGGTAAAAATCGAGTTCAAAGATTCCGTTACATACAGGTGAAGCTAATAAAAGCGTGTTAAAAATGACACAAGTTTCTTTGTAACCTTATTGTGTCTTAAAACAAAAAAAAATGTTATTAAATAAGAAAACCTCCACAAAAAGACTTACTCTTAAGAACTTTTGATAGTTACTTAAGTTGTCACGGTGGTTGCTATCAATTTATTTAAAGGTAATTAAAAAAATACAGATAAGGTGTTTTTGTTGTGCTCTGAAAAAAAAAATCTTTTCTCGAGAAAGTAAGCTCAAAGTTCTAATTCTTGAGTATTAAAGTTTTTTTTTCTTGCAAGAAATTTTTCGTATATCTAGCACAAATGTATATCTTTTTTTTTGTATGAAATTTTTATATTTAGGCATTGTGTACAAAAAAATAACAACAGGGATTGCATTTCTTTATTCGTACATGTTTAATTATCATTACCTAATACGCCATGTAAATAAATTATAATCAATGCAGTTTATTTTATCATATAGTTGCTTTTCACCGACGCTATCGAGAGTTTGAGACTATGAAATTGTAGAGAAGATTGTTGAGTGGTGTTCCTTGTTAGATATGAACACATTCTAAAGATTTAACGTGGTGTAGTAGAAAAAATAAAGGAATGTGATACCCTCCTACAGGCTTTCTTCCCTCCCCAATGGGGTGGCATTTTAGCAACTTAGTCTTTACAAATACGGCATCCACAAATGTGAGAGCCATATCATGGTGGCACCATCTAGTGGCGGCCTCACTACCAAATTTGAAAGCGCGAGTTAATTTTAATTCAAACTCTCATCGGATGCTAACTATTACCGGGATTTAATTTTGCCGAGAGTACCAGAGCCAAATTGATACACAGGGCACCTTTTACATACCACATATTTATATAGCATGCATGTCTACGATTTTCGCATCCAGAAAATCGATCAATTCCAACCAGCATCGAACCCGCGGCATTGGGCGCAGGAAGTGGGCATGCTACCTCTACGCGACCGAGGTGACTCTAAGTAAGTCAATAACTTAACTCAGTGGTGTGACAGCCCATGAGAGCCAAGGTGTTCTGTGCCCAACTCAGTATACGCGACCTTAGGCCCTGAAATGGCATAAGATGTTCCGGTCAAGTGGTCAGTCTGTCACAAAACCCCCAGTTTTAAGTTTTTAAGCAAGCTTGGTGCTCATTTATCGAACCACGGAATGGATAAAAGCCTGAGTCACCCTTGCCTAGCCAGGGGTTTGAACCTCTGACCTGTGGCGTGGAAGTGTGACGCACTGACCACTCAGTCTCTGGGCTTTAAATAAGTCAATATTTATGCATAATATGCCCTTAAAAATATGGTTAAACTTTTAAATATTAACTTCTTTTCTAAATGTTTTTTTTATCATTTATAGAAAGAAGAAAAACAATTGGCTGCATACTCGGTAAGAACGCATTGAAATACTTTTCATAATGAAAATATTACAGTTAAAGCTTCCTTTTACTAATTTAAACATGTTGTTGCGAACATGCACATTCTCTAAAATATTTTGTTTTTAAAAACTACTGTATTTAAATTTTTTTTATTATTTTTCATCCATTAAGTAATTAATATTTCCTTGGAGATGTAAAATAAGAGATAATTTTACATAGCTTTTCATAATAAATTGTTCTCTAGTAATTTTTTTAATAAAATTAATCCAAAGGTAGGTATACATATTTTTTTAGCTAACTTACTTTTTATGCATATATTTTTGAATTTTTTCTGCAAACCTTATTTCATCACGGTGTAGTTAAAAGGTGACACAAAATGTACAATGCGGAATATTAGTAAAAAAAAAAAAAAGAAGGTATCTAGGTCTTTTTATGATTTTCTCCCGAAGGATAAGGGCACTCTACTCAATAATTGAACAAATAATATAGCATATAAATTTACCTTTCAAATAATATACCATAACCTATTTTTGACAGTTATTTAAAAATCCACACTTGATTCCCATCTACTATTAAAATATTAGTAAATTCTTTATATTCCTTTAATGCGGTTGCACGTACATTGGAACATTTTGTGATTATGTCTCTTAAACAAAATTCTGAACACGATAACTTGAATACAAGATATAGATTAGAATTATAGAAACGAAAATTAACATACATGTTACAAAAAATACTTGATATCAAAGGAATCTTCTTTGAACCATGTAAGTTTTAAAGTTAATTGATGCGTACCTTATAATTGTAGATAGTTCTTTCCTTCATTGATTACTGATGCTTTATATTTAATCAACCCAGTGACAATCAATTTAATAATGTAAACTGTTTTTAATTATTTCATTTAAATAGTATGCACAAATTATATATATATATATATATATATATATATATATATATATATATATATATATATATATATATATATGTTAAGTATTGGCCGAGTGGTTGATTTTTGTCGTGGTGTTGGCAGGTCTTCATCAAAATACACATCTTCAGTGAACAGACATCTTCTTTATTGTGGCGCACACATCGAAGTTTAGCACAAAATTATAATGCAATTTCACAGAGACGAGACAAACAATTCATGATGATGATATTAAGCACAGTGGACAAGCAAAAGTGACATCTTGACGGACACAACACATAAACACGGAGAAACAGCTGTATTTACTAGTACATCATGACGGCAAAAAAAGATAGAGCAAGCGACGAACGCCATTACACAAGTTGTTTTTATCCCCTACCAACAGTTCAAGTGCGTGATGATTACGCAATCATAGCTCTGATTGTATAGAAAGTGCGGGACAGGAATTTTTGATGTAATAAATATTCATCGATTACGATTAAAATCAGAGTGTTAGTTTTGAACCAAATAATCAAAAGATTTCAATATTGTTTTAAAAAAGTTAATTAAAGAGAATGTTAGAGGGAATTATTACATTTATATATATATATATATATATATATATATATATATATATATATATATATATATATATATATATATATAATATTGAATAAAAGTTAGTTATATTAATTAGGTATTAATATTAATTATGATGCAGGAATAAAACAAGGAAAAATTCACAACACTTATCAGCTATTATTCTTGAAAATCCACTTAAATAATAGAATTAAGGCTATGAATCGCCATTTTCAATTTTTAACTTATTTAGTTAGCTTTTTAACGAAACAGAAATTTTTAGAGGACAAGCTATTTATTTTTACTAAGTCTGTACAACTTTAAGAACTCTTTTCTTTAAAATTGTTTATACATAAGGGTTTCCCAAATGAATATTCGACACTTGCAATTGCGTCAGAATGATTGCAGCTATACCAACGCTACCGAATATGGATATAAATGTGCAATAGTGAAACCTGCTCGTGGATAAAGGAAATAGATCAAAAGTAAAATCGTGCTTTTCTTGAATGTTTCCATATTGCAACAAAGCGCGGTTGTATGGTTTTTGATTGCGGAAGGTGAGTGAATGTGGGCATCTATCGACGAACGGGGGTAATCTATGGTGAGCATTGCTTAGTTCAAATAGTTGGTGCAAAAGTTTCGTGAAAGGTGGCAAACGACATCAGTGCTGTGCTAGTCAAAACGCATTCCTTGAAACCCAAACATCCTTAAAAGAATTGAGTTAACAAGTGTTAGAACATCCACCGTACAATCCAAATATATATATCTCCCTGAAACCTTTCACAATTTTTTTCACTTAAGAAAACATTAACTTTTCATTCGGACAATGCGGTGAGGGAAGCTATGCAGGACATAATTGAGAATTGCGCATGATTTTTTACAGCAAAGGCATCGACCTACTGTCGAAACGAATGGGACCTGTGTTACAACTCCCATGGAAATTTATTTTGATATCAAATAAAGATACTCTTTTTGTGTTCAACTTGTCCACTTTTCATTTGAGCAACTCTTATATATACTACCACATGTTGCATTTAGATAATATTCAAAGAATAATGTTGTCTTTTCTCTTTTTTCTTAGCATTGCTTATACACTTTAAACTCTCGAAACTGCTGTTAAAGACATGGTTTGAAACATGAAGCTCTTCTTGACTTCGTGATTGCAAGAAAAATCTAAAACATTGTAAAATCTCTCCTTTGAAAGTTATTCGTTTTTAATATAAAAATAAACTATTTGTATAATAGATTTTGTTGGCTGTATGATTTGCCTTTGTATGTGTACTATTCATTTATAAAATCTTGAAAGTGCTTCATAATGTTCATTATAAAATGTATTTATAATAAATACTAGAGCTGGTATATATACCCGTTCTTCGTGCGGGTGAATTGAAAATTTAAGCAATACAGACTGAAGGATAAAGAAGTTTTTAATGAGTTAATTTTACGTGAATTGTAAATTAAACAGTAAAAAAGAGCTTTTTGCGTATCTCAGCTGAACAAAAAAACAATGTTTGCTAAATTTTAAGTCTGTGGATATAAAAGCTGATAAAAAAGATTTTTTATACTTATAACGCTTCGTAACTCTCTTATAGATCGCTTTTTGAAAACACCTTCCTTCTGCTCATCTAAATTAACACATTGTTACAAATTTTGTGTAATAAATGCATTAAAATAATGTAAATAAATTGTATCTGGATGTGTAATACATTAATATTACTTTCTGATGAATTTATTTTATGTTAAATAGCTGTTACCTGCGACTTCGTTCACGTGGAATTTAACAAAAAAGTGTTTATTCAATTTGCAGAGTTTACGAAAAGTTAATAATTATAAATTCCACGTAAAGAAATACCTATGCTATAAGTATGATATCCTTCTTCTACATTGTGAATCAATGTTTCTTTTTTGTTTTACTTTTTTTTTTTGTTGAGCAAAGTGGAACGCATGACCTTTGATACTGTCGATGGGGTGAGGACTGAAAAATCATTAGGATCAAAGGACATGGACGTGAAATGTCGCGAGTGGCAGCAACCTAATCAAACAAAAATGTTTAATATAACTGCTAGAAATCGTTGAGACAGAAGACTCGCGAAATAAAATAATCCCTGTTGAATAAAAATATTCCCTGTTGAATAAAAATAATCCCTATTGAAATAAATAATCCCTATTTGAATCGGATATTGTTCCTTCGTTTTAATTTTATTTCCGAGGAACCCTAATTTTTTTAAAAATAAATGCAGCCTAAGTTACTACTTATAACATTAACTATCTGCCAGTGAAAGTTCCGTCAAAATTGGTGCAGCTGTTTTAGAGATTACCAGGAACAAATATAGAGAGACAGACAGACAAAAATTTTAAAAATTGATTTTTTCATATAAGTACCGTATATACTTTTAAATGCATATAGTAAAAAGCTGTTAATTTCAAATTACAAACAGACACTTCATTTTTATTTATAGGTATAGATATTGCGCAGGATAAATGAAGTTATTTATAGTTTTGTGAATAAACTTACTTAATTTAAGGGTGTAAGTGCACTTTTTCACCTAAAATGTAATTAAAAATATTTATTTTAGAAAGAACTATCTACGGACTTAAGGGACTTGATACCCTAAAAATCACAAACCTATCGTTTTTTTATTTTCATTTAATCTTATTCTTTACATTATTATATTTCGATTGATATATCACTTGTGCATGTCGGAAAGTTAGAAGTTGAATAACACTTCATTTGAAAACAAATTAGGCAATTCAGCCACACCCCCTTTTTAGAAAAAAAAGCTAAACAATGCGTTATGATAAAAAAAATCTATTTTATAAATAGAAATAATAACTATAAAAAAGAATGTGTGTGTAGTATTAAAAGAAGAATATTTCCGAGTCAATACAATAATGTAATTTTTCTTCCTTGTGAAATGTGTGCATGTAAAATTTTTAAATTAAGGCATTTTATGTTAATAATTTTATAATTTCAGTTCTTATTCCTGATATATTTTTCATACAAGTGTAATACTTTAATATTATAAGAAGAAAAACAGCTAAAATTTCTGTCACGACAGAAATTTTTTTTTTAAGTTTTTCTTGAGTTTTCTTGTGCAATTAGTACTCTCTAAAAGTTGATCATTTATAAAAATGTGTGGGTTGAAAACATATGAAAATGCAATTATTTTAAAGAAAAAAACGTATAAATAATATCTTAAAGTGGTATTTTAAGTTTAATTAAGCTTATAATAATTATTTTTTCAGAATTATAAACTTTAAACCTGTTTTTCTCAGTTTGTGTTTTTCGAAACCTTAGTGCATTCAAAATGCTACTCCTTCGACAATTATTTACCAATCACTTCAATTTTTTCCTGCGTATTAAAAATAAAGCATGTAATAAAATTAGGGATCCGTTTTGCTATAAACTGAATACTTTTTTTAAAAAAAAAAAAAAAAAAAAATGTAAGACATGTTGGCTTTTTCGTTGATATTTAGCCTGTATATCAACATTTTATTTTTTTTTTCTCGAAAACGAATGAAGTTATTCTAAAATCGATCCCTAAAGTTGTTAAGCTCATCCATAAGAATATTATAAAAAAATTTCAGGTCAAAAAATTAATTTTTACAAAAGGAGTATGATTTTAACATTTTCCCAATTTTCTTCAAAAAATTTAAATTTTTAAAATTGTGTGAATACTATATGAAAATTTTCATCTGGTAACATTTTCTTGAATAGAAACATTGTATAAAATGTTAAAATATAATTTTTAAATACGTAAATAAAGAAGTTTGCTCAAAGGGTGCCAAGTCCCCTTAACTAAATAAAACAACCTGTTGGCTCTGCGATCGCCACCCCTACCGTACTCTCAAACTTGTACAATCACTCTTCCAAGACAAACATTTATTGTGACTGTTTTGTGCAGTGTTTGGCAAGGAAATAAACAAAAGAGGTATGAAATTAGCTTAACTCTATTGAAATGTGGAGCCTTGTGAGAAGTCAAATGTCGTAAAACCCAAAAACTTCCTAATTTAAGATTAAATGCTGTCTATGTTATGGAAAAATTGATGTTGCTCGGTGTTCTTGATAGAGAATGAAATCATTGGAATGATTATAAGCAAATGCATTCAAAACAGGTCTAAGCATTGTAGGGTGAAAGGAGTCTACAAGCAGAGGGGGAGGGTGCGTGACTTATGACACTGTCGATGGGATGAGGACTGGGTAGGGTGAAACGAACACAAACGAAGTCGCAAGCAAGGGGTAAGAAAGATGCATGACCTTTGACAGTGTCGATGGTGTGAAGACTGTTAAAATCATATTATCAGACATGAACGGGAAAAATCGCGAGTGTCAGTAACCTATTCAAACAAAAAAGTTTGATATAACTGCTAGAAATGTTGAGACAGAAGGCTCGCGAAATAAAACAATCCCTATTGACTAAAAATAATCCCTAATGAATAAAAATAATCCCTATTGAAATAAATAATCATTATTTGAAACGGATATTGTTCTCCATTTCATTCGTTTTAATTTTATTTTCAAGGAACCCTAATTTTTTTTTCTATAATTAAAGTAGCCTAAGTTATTTCTTATAACATTAGCTATCTGCCAGTGAAAGTTTCGTCAAAATTGGTCCAGCCGTTTCAGAGATTAGCAGGAATAGAAAGACAGACAAAAATTTTAAAAACTGATTTTTTCATATACGTACCGTATATACTTTTAAATGCATTTAGTAAAAAGCTGTTAATTTCGAATTACAAACAGACACTTCATTTTTATTTATATGTATAGATAATAAGCATTTATAAAATGCTTCATTATACCGGGTGTTTTAGAAAGAATATCGGAATTTTAACGCTTTATATAATATTCATTACATATAACATATTAGTATGACTCATACATCGAATGAAAGAGCAACTGAAACAGTTTTGTTTGCTGGCATGTGTGCTCGTGTGAGTGAAAGTTATGTTATATCCCCCCCTTTCTTGCCAATTAACGCCCTAGTAGAAAAATGGCTACTAGTAAACAGAAAGCGTTTTGTGCTATCCAGTTTGCAAAGACAGAGTCTGCTATTACTGTGCAACGAGAGTTCCTTATTAAGTTCGGTTGTCAACCTCCTACTGATAATAACATTATTAGGCGGTACAATCAGTCTGAAACAACCGGCTGTCTTTGTAAAGGGAAAAGTACGGGACGACCAAGGCTGCAACTGGTAACCAACTGTAACTGTTCTGCCTATCTTGATGCTCTACAGCTATGACTATTTCCTCAATTGGAAGAAAGTGAACCAAATAACTATTTGGCAGCAAGATGGGGCACCGCCTCTCTGGCATCTCTCAGTACGTGGTTGCTTAAATATCACTGTACCCTACCAATGGATTGGCGGCAATTAGCCTCCCGATAAAGCTTGTATCGCATGGCCTCCACGTTCACCCGATCTGAAACCATGCGACTTATATGTGGGGCTTCATAAAGGATTGTGTGTACGTTCCCCTGCTACCACCTGACCTTTCAGATTTAAGACATAAGATGGAAGCAGATGTTGCAAGAATTTTCTCAGGCGTACTGAAAAAGATTGGGATGAACTCGCCTATTGAATTGATTTGTGCCATGTGACGAATAGGACTCACATTGAACATTTGTTAACTTGTAGGTAAAACTGTTTTACTTACTCTTTCATTCAATGCATGAATTATACTTGCCACTTATATGTGATGAATACTATAAAGCGTTAAAACTCCCATATTCTTTTAGAAACAGCCAGTATTCATTAAATAAAATTAATTAGACAAAGTGAATATATAACTCTTGATTATTGATTAAAATAAATTAATGTAATGAATCTAAAAATTCTTTAAGTAAATTAAGTTGAAAAATAAAAACCTGTTGCATTTTAATTTTATTTTATTTGTATTGTTTCATTTGTAACCGGTTCCCTTCGGATATTCTACTAATTATTCTCTGGGGAAATATTTTTCAGATATTGTCTGATTGGATAACTTCTTTCTATAAAGGAACCTTGAATTATGAAGGAAGAGTTTAAAATTCCAGACAAGTTATTAAGGCTTATAAGACTAGCATTTACTGGCAAGAAACGGAGGGGGGGCATGACTAAAGAAATTCATTTGGGGTCGAGACTTGGTGTAATAGTAGTACTTCTTTAGGGTAATTTACCCTCAAAGTAATTCCGCCGAATGGCCAGTCAATTCGGAGAAAATAGCCTTCAAAGTTTTTGCTTAGCTTTTACACAATTAAGTTTCAATGTCCTCCAATGATTTCTTTGCCTGGTTGGTATATCGTCTGCATAGTATGCGCGAGGTTAGGGTTCGATTAATCGATTAACTTTTTTTTCCGATTCATTTAATTATTTTTTAAAATTAAAATAAATATATTACAATAAATTTATTAAAATAAAAACAAATTTACTAAAATAAATTTATTAAAATAAAATTAAATTTATTAAATTAAAAATAAATTTATTAAATTAAAAATAAATTTATTAAATTAAAAATAAATTTATTAAATTTAAAATAAATTTATTAAATTTAATTCAATAAATTTAATAAATTTAATTTATTAATTAAATTAATTAAATTAATTAAACAAACTTAAAATTAGTTATTAAAAGTAGTTATTAAAATAATTAGTTATTAAAACTATTAATTAGTTTTAAAATTATTAATTAGTTTTTAAATTATTAATTAGTTTTTAAATTATTAATTAGTTATTAAAATTATTAATTAGTTATTAAAATTTTTAATTTATTTTTAAAACTATTAATTTGTTATTAAAATTATTAACTTATTATTAAAATTATTAATTTATTATTAAATTTATTATAAAATTTATTAATTTATAATTAAATTTATAATTTATTATTGAATATATTATTAGTTTATTATTAAAGTCATTTAAATAAATTTATTAAAATTATTTAAATGTTTTTAAAAAGGACTTATTATATATTTTATAAAATTATAAAATAATTAAACTGATAATATATAAAAAGGACTTATTAAATATTGTATAGAATTATAAAATAATGAAATTAATAATATATAAAAAAGACATTTTTTATTATATTAACTATAAAATAATTATTTTAATAATATATATATATATATATATATATATATATATATATATATATATATAATATACTTTATAAATTATTTTATATTATATATAATTTTTTATTCATAGTATATTATACTTCACCTTATAAGTCTATTTGTAACTAATTTTTATGTATAATATCATTTAATATTTATTTTATATACTTTATTATAAATAATATTTATTAATATAAAATGTATTTATACATAAAATTTAATATAAATATTGATATAATTTCAGTATTTTTTTTACTTTATAATTACAAAATAATTACATAAAATATCATTTAATATCAAATAAACCTTTCATAAATAAATTTATTTAATTAAAAAAATTAAATTAAATTAAAAAAAAACTGACCGAAAAAATCGAACCGTAACCCCTTGCATAGTATTCAGACGATATACCAAACTGGCTACGGAATCATTGGAGGACATTAAAACTTAATTATTTAAAAGCTAAGCATAAATTTCGAATGCTGTTTTCTCCAAATTAAATGACTATTCGGCGGAATTACATTGAGGTTTGAACACCCTAAAGGAGCACTACTATTATACCAAGTCTCGACCCCAAATGAATTTCCTTAGTCGCGCCCTCCCCTTGTGAAAGGAAAATCATGGTCAGAATACAGAATAATCTTTCAAACCCATTGGAAACAAAAAATGGTTTTCAACAGGGAGATGCATTAGCGTGTGTTCTCTTTAGCATTAGAAAAAGCGGTAAGAGATTGCAACCTTAAGATCAGAAGAAATATCTTTAATAAAATATGCAATGGTTGGCTATTGCTGATGACATATTAATATTATTGCTCGAACACCCACCACACTAAGACAAGCCTTCTTATCTTTAAAAAATAAGGCCCTCAGGATGGGACTGAGAATTAATGAGAATGAGACCAAGTGCATGCCTTGCACTAAATTATGTTTTAGTAGTTCCTACTTTAAAATTGAAGATTATAATGTTGAAGTTGTTCACTTATTTAGATTATGAAATTAATGAGAACTATTGAACAATCGAAATCCAAAAAATAATTACTATGGCTGAAATAGATGTCATAATAGAATTCGAAAATATATGAAGATTATATGAAGGTGAATGAATCAAAAGAGAAACAAAGGTTATATTGTGCAAAAGTCTTTTAAAAACAGTTTTAACTTATGTATGTGAAACTTAATCCATGTTTTAAGAATTATTTTTGGAGGAATTCATTAAAAGGGCACGTGAGAAAGAAGGTATCAAATTTAGAACACAATCACTCATATAAAGAATGTGACATTCATCAAAGTACAATGAATTAAACAGACAGTCCACGTTATTAGAAAGGACGAAAACTGCACCACTAAAAAAGTCTTCAATGCCCAACCGATCGGGACACGGAGGATGAGAGATGGATGGATGGCCTAGGCCAGGGGGCGAACCTTTTTGGATCATTTTTTCTAAAGAAATGTTTAATGAGTTATAGGCGTGTCATCAAATAATTTTTACTTTGGATTATTGGGAAACTAATAAAACTAAATGCGAACAAATCAAAATTCTTTATTTATTACGAAAAAATATGTTTTGCACTGCATAGAAGGAAATATTTTAGTTATACATGTAATTTAAATTAAAGTAACATTAGTGTGACTTCTGTTGTTGTAGATTAGATGACAAATAACTTATATCAGGATTATAAGATGTTGCTTTTAGCAGGAAGCCTGCTGAATTAGAGTCGTCTGCTAAACGGTTTCTAAGCGAGTCTTTGATGTAATTTTTTTATTTCTGAAAGTAACAATTCGCAGGCATCGGTAGATGAAAATATGGTTAAAATAACATAAACCAGCTTCTTAAAACAGTTAAATGTGTCTGGAATCGAATTCCTTGTTTCCAAAATTTCGTTACTGGCATTTTTACTTATATTGCTTGTTAATCTTTCTGCTTCAAGCAATTCCAACTTTTTCCCTATTTCAATAAACTTTTGAATCCATATTGAATTAGACTGGAAATCAATCAGTTGCATTTCCAATTCTTCAATTTCCAACCAATCGAATTGGGACAAGTTCAGTTTATCAAACGAAATTACATCAGGGTACATAATAAATTTGAACGTTTTCAATAATTCCTAGAACTGAGAAAATCTAGCTGAAAATTCTTTGATTAAGGAAACAATTATGGAAATAAATTCTCAATAACTGTTTTTTCATTTCGTTTCTCTTGGGCATCTAAATCTTTGATAAGATCTTGAATATAAAGATCTTTGATTTCAAATTTGGGAAGTGCTTGTAGTTTCTTGTGATATTATTGTTTCTGAAAACATACAGTTTATATAGCTTCAAAAGCGCGAATGAGATCAATAATAATCTGTTTTATTCGGACTTGAAGTTTTACTTTCAAATCATTGAAATGTTGGCATATGTCTTGTGCGGACCGCCTGGGTTCCACCCTGGACACCAAGATTAATTTGAGGCAAAAAATCACTAAGAGCCATTTTGTATAATAATAACTTGTATTTATTATATCAATTCAAATCTCAGAAACTCTAATAACATGTAATATTTCTATGTTACGTCAAACAAAAGGGATTTACCTTTAATATTAAATTAAATTACGAATTATGAAATCAATCAATAATTACGTGCAAGATCAAATAATGTCTACCGAAATAGGAGGTCCAAGAAATACACGTAACTCGAATTATTAGCTTTCATTAACTTTAACTAATTTTATTAAACTAACGCTTATCTTAAGGGTAAATAAATTATAGTTACCAACTGGTATATCAGCTTTCTAGTTCTTTCGTAGAATAACAGCAATAAGGCTTCACTAACGTAATCCAATGGAATCCTCTAAATTTGAGGCTACTGCCGCTGGCTCAATAGCCTTCATACTTGCTAGCTTATAACGCTCTACTTAAATACCCTATCTACTTTGCATATCCCGTTCACTTTTTGGAGTTGATTGGAAATATACGCGAATTTATAAACCCCAAAAAGACGCCTAAGAATATTAGTGGAAAGGTTCCGTACAGATTCGTCACAGTCTGTTAAAAACATCAATTTTAAAAGCCACATAATATCCATCAACTGTGGGTATTGTCCAAATTTGCTCTCATTTTGTAGAAACAGTCTTATTTATCCCAAGCAATCAACAAATCTTTGAATTATGTTCCCGCGGCTCAACCAGCCAACATTATTATACATTAGTATAAGCCATTATACACTAAATTGACTGCATCCAACAAAGCTTCAAACTTTTGCTTATTTAAAGCCTGCAACGATATGAGGTTGACTACTTTTGTGACTAACGTTATTACATTATTTACAAATGTTAAACTACTCTTTGCACATACTGCTTGTTGGTGAATAATGAAGTGGCATTCAAGAATCGAATGTCCTACATCTGCTTTAAATAAAGAAATGAAACCATTTTTTTTTGCCTAACATATTTGGATTACCATCAGTGGTTACTTAAACAATATTTTTTCAAATCAACTTCTTTCTCAGCAAGAGAATTTCATACTGCCATACAACTATCTGTGCCATTTGTAGTTAACAACGATATTATCAGAATTAATTATTCCTTAATGACGTTTCTAACACAATATCGAGCAAAGACAGCTAAACGTGCAGATTTAGTGATGTCGATACTTTCGTCAAGACATAGCGATATAAAAGGAGCGGAGTTAATGTCATTTTTGTTGATCTGTAACATTTTCTGCCTGTTTCAAGATTCTATCTTTTATTGTGTTTTATAGATAGAGAAATATCTTTGATGCGCTAAATTATCTTATCTTTATTATCAAAATCATCAAAAAGTAAGGGCGCGCATGCCAACCAAGCTTCCTTCAAAAACTCTCCCTCTTGAAAAGGTTTACTATGCCAAGCAATGGCGTTTGCAGCCGAGTAACTTGCCGCACTTGTGTGACAGTTTTTGCTTAACTATTTAATTATAGACGTCGACTGTTTATTTCTGTCTTTTATTGCACTTGCAAATAATTATTTTTGCTCTGGTTCGTTTTTTTCACAAAAGGATTTGTGATTTGTTTCAAAATGCCGTTTTACAGACGATGTTCTGCATATCACTGTTCCAGAACATAAAACACACACCGCTTTGCCGCCTTTACTGATCATGCCATATTTCTCAGTCAGCCAAGTTTGAAATTCTCTGCTATACTTAATATCTTACACTTTTTTTTTTCTTTGCTGAACTAGCCATGTTGAATTGCAGCTAAAAATCATAAATTTAACACAAATAAATTTTAAATATACAGTTGTGTCGACGAAATTGACTGTTCTATGTGCTATCGCTTCATCACCCCCTTCAAAAAAAAAAAAAACCTTTACTGACTGCGGTCACATGCGCATATCTTTTGTTTTTAGGAAATTGAGTACTTGTGCGACATCTATGTTGTGTCTGTTCTTTCTCTTTTGTCTCAGGTCATTAAAAATTTTAAAAATAAACTCTTGAGAGTTACTTGATGAATTAGACTTACAAGGCAAGAATTAGATCACATTGATAAATTAGTTGTATAGAAGCTGAACCATTAATGTATACGTTAGAATATATTTTTAAACGACTTGAATATATTTAGAAATAGTTACATACACACCCACTATGCGTTGAAAAACTTTGCATCATACACGACGCAACTACGCAAGACCTAACAAACGAGTCTGCTCATCTACGCGTCGGCGTCTCGACAGATCACTCGCGTTTGTTCATAATATTTTATAGTGAACTTATTTATTTTCAGCTTAAATGCAAATCATTTTTGATCGATGGCGTGCCCAAAATATTCTGTCGCATGCCATCATTGGCAGGCGTGCCATTGGTTCGCCACCCCTGGCCTAGGCAAAGATTTACTAGTTTTCAGAACTAAAAATTGAAGAACTCTAACAGGCGGGTGGGGGGAGTAAGTGAGTAAATATTAATGTCGTCCTATTCAGCTGCGCGAGAACTTTTAATGACGGACCTTGCAATTTTAACCATGTTCAAGTTACGAGGACGATACCTGAGGTGGCACCCACCTTCTAACTTTCACACCACACTAAAGGAATGATATTTGAGCCTCTATATATTTAACGTGTATCTTTCCCGTCTGCATGGCGAGTCTTCAATGGTACAAGGCCCAAACTCATGACACGCCAGCCACGATTTCCTGACCTTGGTCACAAAGATACAGCGGCTTCAAAAGCTGGCATGGAAAAGTCTTCCGGAGAAGGCTGAGGCCCATCCTGAGCTGCCAAGTCCCTGAGGAAGGAATATTTATATTTAAAGACAAGTGAATTGAGTTAGAAAAGAGAGAGAAAGTGTGGTTAGCTAAATTTGGTTAGGACGTTATTTATACTTTACTTTTACCTATAGTGGCGCTGTTGAGGTTGCTGTTAAAGCCGGATTACTTCTGTAAAAAGCTATGTTGTGACGAAATTGGTATGTTAAGTGGCGTGAGCTTTGATAGGTCACAGTAAGTGTGAGAGTACGTTCATTGGAGTATATTGGGGTGAGGTAGAGTGTTAAAGCTGAAGTGTATCTCTAGTGCCTATGAAACTCCTTAACGTATAGAGAGTGTGGGCCACGGTAGCCGAGAGATCAAGGTATCGGATCTTAGCTGGCCTTGTCACAAGCTCGAGCCTAGTACCACTAATGACCCGCCGTGTAGGGGAGCAATGCACGTTAAGTCTGTCGAGAGCTCAAATATATTCCCGTTGTTGTGATGTGGTAGTTAGGAGAGGGGGTTTCCCGCTCAGGTATCGTCCACCTCACTTGACTATGGTTCAAAATTACGTGGTCCGTCGCCAAAAGCCATCGTGTAGCTGAACAGTGCAGAGTTAATATTCACTCACTCACTGGAGAGTCTCTGGGTTTCCCCTTTTAATATCTCTTTCACGGTGGAATACGTCATGCCCACAAAAGTAACACGTGATGCAGAATTTTTTCTGTTTGGACGTAGTTGGGATTTATTCGACTATTGGTTGTAGTCCGCTTCACGCGGTAGACTTTGAAGCCAGATACTGGTGTGGGACTTACTTCTCTGTTGGCTCGATAAAGTGATGCCAAAGATTTACTTGCATTAGAATAGGGGTGCCCAACCCAAATCGGTTGGTGGGCCACGTAAAAATTTACTAAACTGAGATGGGCCACACATATCAAAATAAAACAAATTATTCAAAATATTTTACTATCGAATAACATTCAAAATATGATATGATCAACATTCAATTATTGATATGATAAAAAAACACCAAGTTTACCTTTTCTGGATCACAATCACAACAAAGTTGAAAGTCGACCTATTGCACTTGTTGTTGAAAGAATATCTCTTAACCTACAAGGTTCTTATCTACAGTAGATTTATGCTGCCATCTGGGGTTACGTAGTATAACAACTATGTGCGTAACATCTCCACATTTTATACTTGTGTTACAGTTTGTTTGCATAAAATTGATTTAGATTTTCAAAATTTTTATTTCAAATGCAAAAAAAGCAATTAAGTAAAGAAGAACAGCTTTGTAATTATTACACTGTTTGTCAAAAAAAGTTTTTTTTCCTGCCCGATAGCCATATGTTTAGTTTCTTATTGTATGATATTAATTATTGCATCGTGATTAAATATATATCATAAAATGAAAAAGTTACATAATTTCAGAAGGTTAAAATATTAAACATTTTTACTCTGCTGCCGTAATTATCTTACATTTCTACTAGCTGGTCTGACAGTCCTGAGGCAACTCATTAAATCCATCATCGAATTCTTTCATTGCCAAATAAAACAAGAAAATAGCTACTAATCTGAACTTAAAAATATAGACATAGATTATTTCTCTGACAAATAGAACTAAATACACTACTCACTCTCAACGAGGTTCTCGTTGAAAGAGGAGTAACACACCCAAGCTCATCTGCTTTCCTTCATCCATCAACACCTGTTATTACAATGGCTTGGAAGTCAAATGAATGAAAAAAATTATTTCGGTAAAAGCTGCAAGGGGAGAGGTGGGGGTGGGTCAAAACACGATATTTTCGATTCTACCGTCTGTAGTCCTATTGTCTAAAATAATATAGACAGAAACTTCAATGGGGTCGCAAAATTCTCCAAATGGGCCGCGGGTTTGGCACGCCTGCATTAGAACATAAGCCTCGTAGTGTCCGGTCTTTTCCCACTCGAAACTCCATGACAGTTCAGAAGTCACTAGTTTCCTAACAGGAAATGTGTCCTTTGGTGGGGACTGCCACACATCTATACTTCGTTAAATACCACTGTCAGAAGTATCATGTTAGTTATTTTTGACAAACTTCGTAATTGTGAGGGGTGAGGACAAAATCTGAGCTAGCAAACCTATTTTTAAACATTCACTTTGCGCACGTGTGAGAACTTACGAGCCTCGACTGATGTAATGTAACTCAGTCCCACTCACGCTGAGTCTTAAATAGTAAAAGAATTTGAACTCGCCTTTCACAGAAAACTCTGTCTACGTTTTCCCACCAATGGTCATTCGGCTAGCGAGGCTAAAATAAAAAGAATAAACAAGAAATGACAACATCAAAAAATGCCCCACAAAAAATGAAACATTTCGGACAGTTCAACACTACAGCACATAAAGAAAAATTGATAAAGTAATTTAAAACGAAATATTTAATTTTACCTAAGGAAACAAGAACAATAAAAAAACAATGCTTGGAAGAGACCAAAGTATATAATTCAAAATAAGCTAAGTGAAAATAAAAACAATCAAAAAATAGTATACTGTGGTATGATATGAATTTATGAAGGAATAAGAAAATACATACACACACAATTAAGTAAAAAATATATGCCTACGCAAAAATATTGAACTCAATAAAAAATAGGTGTATAAAAAAAGGTTCATCTCTCCTATCAAAAAGAACAATTTTAAAATAAATTAATTTTGAACTTCTTATAGGGGAAGTATAGTAATGAAAAATAAAAAGAGGTTATTAAAAGTCATGGCCTAAGCCCTAATTAATAAAATTTCTGTTTTTAAAATTATGTTTGTATTACTGCTAATCAATATATAGTAACGTTGTAAATAATTAAGAATTATGCCTCTATAAAATAAAATATGTATATTAGAATCCCAAAAGGTACCTGTATTTCAATTTTAAAAGAATAAAATTAATTTTTATTTTTTAATATTAAATAACCTAATATTGGAATTAAAGATACCTTTTTCAGTAAAAATCTATATGATACCTTTTGAAAGGTTTACTGTTAGATTTAATGAGGTTCAAATAATTAGGATATACGTAACCCTTTAAATGTGAAATTAACCTTTTATCTATCGTATTATAGTTTACTGTAATTTTTTCATCCTATGTTTTTTTTGAATCACTACATTGAAAATTATGGGATATACGTAAATAAAACACTCAACTTTGGGAAATTTAATCTGTTAGAGCTAATTAACAACATTGGTACATTAAAGTACCGTCAGTCCACAAAGGTCTAAAATAAGAAAATACCGAATTACTTTTTTAATGCAGTTTTAATTCTTAAAAAAAAGTCTAAATAACCAGAGAACACTAATATTTTACATCACAAAATAGTTATTTTTAAAGATTATTAAATTTTAAAAATTTATTTACTTTTTTTTACACATAAACTTAATTTTATGATATTTGAAAAATAGTCTTTTTTTTAATTAATACGCAAAAATTCTTATACGCGTTGTGCATTTTAAATGAGGTTTCGATTGAATGTTTTTTAAAGCACTCCATCCTGGAGTAGGAAATGCTGTATTTTCTTAACATGAACTACTGCACATTGAATCTTGCTTAGTCACCTGATCATCATCTTAAAAATCTAATGAAAATTCCAGCAGGGGATTCCAATTACTGGACTTCTTCATCTGAAAAATCTTCTGTTAGTACATCACTAATTTCAGACGGTAGGTTCGGTAATAAATCTAAAGCCTCTTGAAGACTGAACTTCCTTTTCCCAGACGTTCTAAGAAAAGGAAATAATAGTAATAGGACCTGGAAAATCTTCAATTTTTGTTTAATCACGATTATACATAAATTAAAATGTTGTTAATTATTGAAATGGGAAATAAAAACAAGCTCAGATTCAAAGATCAAAAATCTTGAAGACGTTAAAATAAAACAATAGAACAAAATAAATAATTTAAGCTAAAAAGAATTGCCAAAAAAAAAGCATAAGTCTATTGCACTATAGGGATGACTTTACAATACAACAAAAAACAACAATAAGAAGTAGAAGTAGAAGTTCTTGATCTAGCCGTAGAAGTTCTTGCTCTAACATCCAGTGGCTGTCGGTACTTATAAGTACCACAAAGTTATTCAACTGTAAAATTAATAACACTCACTGTTCACTTTAAATAAATAGTTGAATCGCTTTCTAAGATCTTCATAAATATACAAGAACTAACGAGACACTTACCTTTTGATATTTAATACTTTTTTAGAACAAAAATGGCAATCTTCGCAATCCGATCAAACTGTCAGCTGAGAACGAAACTTCTGCTATAAAACTGTTCGCCTTATCCGCTAAAATACTCATCATAAAACCCGTGCTGCCATATAGCTTGTAAGAGTGGATTTAAAGGAATATTCCTGTTAAGTATCGTCTGAGTATTCGTAAAAATGGTTGTTCTATGTAATTTTAAAGTGATTGGTACTTATAAGTACCGACAGTAGATAAAGGGTTAAACATATTATTCGAGGAGTAAATTCGAACAGTAAAGAGTTTGAGATTTTTTACTAGAAAATTTGAATTGAAAATAAAAGATTATTAATTACAAAATTATGCACAGTCTCTTTATGTAAAAATCAACAGTTATACCAAATTTTGGAAAAATATGAATTAATTAGAAAAAAAGGCATGACGCTCAAAACTTTTAAAGTGAATTTTTGTCTTTCACGTGATTTTTTCGAAATTGACAATGGAATATTAAAAGTTGTTATTATGTAGATTAGGGATGGAATCAATGGCAGGTGGCACAATACTTTAGGCACTCCGCCCATAGCATTTTAGTTTAAAATAACAAAGTTTACTATGAAGTATCAGCCCAAAGATTCATAAAGAAATACTACAGAGAACATTTCTGGTCTAAATTCAACCAAAATAATAATCAAAAAGTGGGGTTTAGCAAACTTCTTGATATTGCAAAATGGCCACGAGATAGAGCTGTGGCCGATTTTCTAATCGCAATTGGCCACGACTGCCTTTCCAAGCACCTAAACATAATAAGTATTGCCCAGAGTCCACTTTGCAAACTGTACGACTCCAATGAAGAAATGAACGCCATTCATTTGGCACGCACTCAGCTCTGGATCCATGTGGAGCAGATATTGGGAGGCCAGACACAAAATGTGTGTTTTTATAGACTATACTGTGGACTTGTGTTTTTGACTTATTTTTCAATTCCTACTATTAGCTCACTCTCTCTATTTATGTATTTATATATTTACTTATCTTGGTGAAATTTTCAATAGTTAATAAAATACATTTTAAAGCACTCAATTGAGCTGAAATTTTATATACATAATTATTTTGGTTGACAATACAATAATTTAATTATAATTAATAAAAATTAACTGACTAAAACTAATATAATTTAAAGAATTACAAATACAACCATATTGGCATTATTTGTGGCAACTTAGCGACCCTTTTGACGACTTGTGTTTTAATTTGAAAAGGTTTTTTTCTCACATTTTAATGCATTCAGTTGAACTGAAATTTTATGGACACGATTGCTTTGGATGACAATACGATACTTTAATGATAATTAATAAAAAATAATTACCACTTAATGTTGTGATTCTGTCATATGTATATACATATTTATATTAATGGCAACTATTTAATAAAATGTAGCTAAAATAAAATTTTTCTTTGTTGATCTAAGTAGGAATTGACTTTTTTTATATATTAATTGTTTACTTTATTATTTCTTTTGTGGTTGTTGTCCCTTGTTTTTATCAATATTCTCTGTTTCTCATTTTGTTTGCAGTTGTCTTATAGTCCGCCATTGGAAACAAAAATAAAATTAAAAAAACATATGAATTATTGCAATCAAACGAGAGTGATTGGTCACTCTGCGGCGGGTGAATTTGTTTGTTATTTTCTTGCCTTAGTTACGTCGTGGACTACTAGTGCTAATGATGCGAAATTTGTCTAAGCACAGCATAGTACATTTCTTTGACACAACTGTATTTTAAAGTTTATTTGTGTTATAATAATAACGATTTTTAGCCGTTATTTAACATGGATAGTTTATCAGGAAAGCAATAAGTACAAGATAGTAAATGTAACGGAGAATTTCCAACTTGGTTGACCGAGACACATAGCATGATTAGTAAAGGGACAAAGCGGGGTGTGTTTTATGTTTTGGAACAGGTGTATGTAGAACATGTTTGTAAAACGGATTCCCGAAACATTTAACTGTTTGAAAAAGCTGGTTCATGCTATTCTAACCATATTTTCACCTACCTAAGCCTGTGAGTCATTATTTTCAGAGATGAATAACATTAAAGACTTGCTTAGAAGCCTTTTGGCAGATGACTCGAATTCAGCAAGCATTCTGCTAAAAATAACATCTTAAAATCCTAATATAAGTTATTTGTCATCTAATCTGCAACAACAAAAGGCACACTATTGCACTATTATTACTTTAATTTGAATTTCACGTATAATTAAAACAGTTTCTACTCTACAGAGCAAACTGCATTTTTTGTAATAAATTAAGATTTTTGAGTTTTGTTAGTATTTAATTTTATTATTTTCCCAATAATAACAAAGTTATTTGATGGCACGTCTATACCTCATTAAATATTCTGTTGGAAAAAATGGCACGCTGATCCGTACGGGTTCGCCCTCCGTGATGTAGGTCCTTTCAAAATGAAAAAGTATACTAAAAGCAACGAAATTTCAATTTTTTACATAAAAGGATTCAAGATAACAACATTTTTACATTTCTAACATCACACTGCATAATCATTTTTCAAATTTCAAGTGATATGGAAATAGATTATACTTCCATCTTTTTCTCAAAATAAGATTTACTAAATTGAAAACCTCGCTAATATTTTTTTATACGTTTACCGACGAATCAATTTAACTTTTAAGCTTTCGATGGATTATTCTTGTTTCAAAAATGTTGCAATTTAAGCAGAATATGCAAGATTTTTTTCCTCTCGTAATCTTCGAATGTTTTGTAATTGATAGAATTTCCTTTTATTAATGTAGCTTAATGACTTTTCCAATTCGAACCTCACATGTTGTTCTATTTTAAATATTATATTCATGAAGCAAAATACAATTACTTCTTTTAATTAAGTGGATTTAAGTGCTTTTTCGAATAATATTGCATATTGCCATAATGGAAATGCATTAAATTTAAGAAATATCTTATTCAAGGTATTTTGCGGTAAAAAAATAATTAAGAAGAAATATGCATAAGTATTTCCGAAAGATGCGAAAGTGTCTTTTAACTGAGTAATTTCATTTTTAGCATTTTGATTTTGAACTGAATTTTACCTCTGAGACTAGTCGTTGAAGTCAAGGCCTTCTTAAGAGATTTAATGACATTTGCAACACTATGTTAAATAACCACTGAAAGAAATATTACTTATAAAATAATTTTCCTTTTGTTTTGCTGAACGTTAATTTCAATTAAAATAAAAATTTACAATGTTCTGGAAGGAATAGTTGATTTTATTTTAATATTTGTTTATTGTTTTCTGAAACACAGTCAAAAAATTATTAAAAAAGTAATCACACGTAAAGCATTTAAATAAATACCTTTTTGCCCTTTTCTGCAGGGTTTAATATAATTTTGTTTTCTATTACACCTGTGGATCTGTTTTAAAATTGAAATTTCTATTTCGTATGCGAATACCTTTTGTTTTGCTTCTTTTTTACTTTATTGTTACTTATTCATAACATTTATTGCTTTCAAAGTACGGTATAATCCGGCGTATAACATGCACCTATATTTTCAAGCTGTAATTTTTAGTGTTTAGGTACATTCGCCGTATAACGTACAACCCCTTTCTTTCGAAGGAACCTGAAATGTATGTGTAAAATATTCTTATATTTTGAAGTCATTTATTCAAGGTATTATCCCAGGCATTTGAAAAGCTAGAACGTTTCTAGAACTACAGCCCTTTAGGTTTATTAGGTATGCCATTTCTTTTAATCCATGTAGAAGTCAGATTTTTCTTTGCGCTCATCCTTCCGTTATTATTTCTTTCGCGTTATCATTTTTATACCCGGCGTATAACACGCACCCGTTAATTTCACAGTCCTATTTTTTGTGTTCAAAGTGCACGTTTTACGCCGATTTTACGGTATTTATTGCATTTTATTGCATTTACTATTTCTGAAAGGTAAATTGATTGGGAAAGAAAAGAAAAGGCTTGTTTATTATGTGAGTGTCTTTTAGGCCTTTTATTTTGTTTTCTGAACCTATAGGTGTATGAAATGCACATCAAATATAAACAATATTATTTTAATTATGGCAGATTAATTTATATATTTTTTTACAACACTCACAATAAGTTAGTTATTTAAGGCATAGATATTTGAGTGGTATGACATCTTTTTAAGATGTATAGTTTCAGAGAAATAAATAACAATCAGAGAATATTTATCTTAAATTGATGTTAACCCTTTATCTACCGCATTCTGATTTACTGCAGTTTTTCACGTACTATTTTTTTTGAATCACTACATTGAAAATTTTAAGGGATATACATAAACAAAATACTCAACTTTGGGAAATTTAATTAGTTATAGCTATTTATATAATTAAAGATATTCAACTGCAAAATTAGTTATACAGCCTGTTCACTTAAAATAAAGTCAAATTGTTTTCTAAGGTCTTCATTAACATACAAAAAAATAAGACACTTTTCAACATTAACTATTTTTTCGGAACAAAAAGGACAATCTTTGCAATCCTCTGAAAAAGCCATCAGCTGAAAACGTAATTTCTGCTATAAACTATTCACCTTCCCCGCTAAAATACTCATCATAGAAACCGTGTTGCCTTATATCTTGGAAGAGTGGATTTTAAAGAATATTCTTGTTAACTTTCGTCTGAGTATTCGTAAAAATGGTTATTCTATGTAATTTTAAAGTGAGTGGTACTTATAGGTACCGTCGGTAGGTATAAAGGGTTGAACTGAGAATAAAATCTCTTTTCGAAAATTTTATTTGGAACTCGCATATCGTGTTATTTCCAAGTTCATAACTACTCTTGTTATTGTATTATCTCAAGCTGAGGAGTTGCGAAATCTCTTAGTTCATAAAAATACTATTTCTGTCTTTTATTTTGACTTGGATCAGTTTAAAATGCAGGTAATTTAGAACTATTATATTTTTTAGAAATTTGTTAGTTCCCTCAAAAATTAAACAGCCACCCTCGAAATCATTAAAAAAGAGTTTTACAAATAACATTCCTGAAATGCTATTTTAAATGTATTCTTTTCAATAATTAATGTTTAAGGGGGAAAAAAGAACGCATTTTATGAAACAACGTTCCAGAAAGAACCAGTTAAGGCACTCCAAAGGCACAGAACCGCTGCAGTTATCCACCTCAGACAATTCCTTGTGTGTCGGCTCGCTGGATTAGAGCTGGGGTGGGCTGACTTTTCCAGGGTGCGGGCTACTTTTAATGTTTTTACGGGTTCGCGGTTCACCCAGCGGTGTAGGTGTGGACATTCTGTATTAAAATTGTATGTTTTATTTTCTTAAAACTTGTTTTCGACTCTTTCAAAATATGGCAGATTAATATGTTTACTACAAAAACCCAAGTAACACAAAATTATCAACTTGAATACTAAAACAACTATGAGAGAATGACTGCCAGACCGTGGAGAGAGGAAGTATTTAATGAAGCAATCAGGAAGCATATGCAAACCGATGAATCTAAAACCGACGTATGTACTTTGTGCTTAACTTGTTCGGGACCGAGTCCCGAGCCATTGTGGAACATGGCCACAATTCAAAAATCCAACCGCGAGGTAGAGAGGGGTGCGGGATAATGTGGCTGTAGGTAATCCCATTCTATCGTACATTTATTCTTCCATTCAGTCGGCGTTTGGAGAAAAATGCATCGCAATGATCAATTTTCCCCCTACAGCGGCAGTGAATGTATTAAGCGTCAACGTATGCTTCCATTGAAGGTGCATGTGTCGTCTATACATTTATCGAATCATTTGCTCAAGTAAAAAAAGCCGAATCTCTGGTCTAGCTGGCGTGGTTTTTTTTATAATTATGTTTCTTTTAGTCAGCGCCTCTTAGATCTTAGTGAAGGCGGTCACTTCTAAATGTCTTGGCGGTCCACCCATTGATCGCGGTTGACTTAATGCTCCTCCAGGGCTTAGAGCTAGCATGCCTACTTCGTGAGCTTAAGGTTACAGGTTCGATCCCGGCTGGAGTCAATAGATTTTCTGGATTTGAAAATCGTAGGGACACATGTCATATGATTATGCTGTATGTAAAAGATCTCTTGACAATCAATTTGGCACTGGTAGTCTCGACAAAATTAAATCACGTCAAACATTCAGCATCCGATGAGAGCTTGAATTAAAATTAAATTTGGTAGCAAGGGCCGCCACAAGATATTTGCCACCATGAAATGGCTTTCCCATTTAGGGACTTACTATGTCTGCAAAGGCTAGGTTGCCAAGATTCAGTTCATTGGGCATAAAAACCTTTTCTTGCAACAGACATTGGATGACTGATATCAACTGTAGCAAAACATCCAACATTGTGTGTTCAATTTGCACCCCGCCAACTAAGTGAAAGGTTTAATTGATTGTGAATGTATTCCAAGTAATTTTCAAGTCAATGGACTGAAAGTCAGTTGATAATAATGCCTATTAATTGATGAATTGAGATTTACGAAGTGTCTGGCGAGGTTCGGGAGCCCATTATTATCTCAGTCATTTCCAGGAAATAAATATATTTGGTGGATAGAATTTATGCAAGGACAGATAGATATTTCTCTGGATGGCCGTATTTGGATACCAGTGTGTCGTCCCAAGAGATAACATTAATTTTCAGTTGAGCAGTGATAATACTCTTGAGCGAATTGCAGGAATAGTATCAGATAGTAATGCTGGACCACACAGAGCTAGTTCGGGAAAAATTACCTTTGCATGGCGGTTGTTGTGTATGGGTTAGTCCAAAACGTTCTCTGGACTTGAACACAATTAAGGTTGTTTGGTACGTTCTAGAAAGACGTATTATATACTTAAAACGTTCCCCGAAACTCTAATTGCATTGACCAAAAATTTTGATGACGGATGAATAAAAAAATCACTGTACTTCTTAACACGAAATATCGCTGGTGTGTTCCTGTAAAAGACGATCACACTTCATATTAAAACTTATCCAAATAATTTAGAAACTACATCTTTTTCAATTCATACTACTGCTCTCTCTATGTATGTATTTATTTATTTTGGTGGAATTTTCAATCGTTAATAAAATACATTTAAAGCGCTCATTTGAACTAAAACTTTATATACATGATTGTTTTGGATGACAAAACAGTAATTTAATTATAATTAACAAAAATTAATTGATTAAAACTTAAATAAAGAATTAAAGATTAATTTATTTAAATAATTACAAATACAGCCACGTTGGCATCATTTTTTGGCGACTTAGCGACCATTTTGTCAACTTGTGTGTCAAAACTTGAAAATGTTTTTTTTTCACGTTTTAAAGCATTTGGCTGAACTGAAATTTTATATACACGATTATTTTGGATGACAATACGATACTTTAATGATAATTAATAGAAATTACTTACCACTTAATGTTGTAATTCTGCTATATGTATGTACATATTTATATTAATTGTAATTATCTGATAAAAAGTAGCTAAAATAAAAATTTTCTTTGTAGATCTAAGTAGGAATTGACTTAATTTTTTTTATATTACTTGTGTGTGTTTTAAAGACATTTTGATTTGCATAGGTTTAAGACAGAAAATAAACCTTTTAACTCTATTTTTTTCGTTCGCATATTATTTAACTTTCATATTCTATCTTAAGGTCTCTTTTATTAATGTTTTGTCAATGTTTGTTTCTCGGTATCTTTTAACTCTAGTAAGAAAAATTAAAATATAAAGTACATGCATTACAACATGTTTTAATTGGAACATTTAATAGAATTTTTCATTTGGAAATCGTAGCAATAATTCATAATGACGATTTCTATTTAGCCAGAATTAGGCAGTTGAAGATTACACTTGACCTTACTAAAAACCTACAACTGAGCATTAACATTAAAATTCAAACAGCATTTAAAGTAATTGAAAATAAATAATTTTCTTAAAATTTTATCCTAAAAAAACTAATTTTAATGAAAATTATTTCTTTCATTGTAATCCAAGTGATGTTTTGTTAAAATATTTTTAAAATGTTCATTATTTAATTTAATTATCAAGATTCAATTAAAATTTACTTATTGAGTTTTATAATGTTTAAAATGGACACGTTTGTATTTCATTATTTACAGAAGTAAAAATTATTACAGAAACTTATTTCTGAAACATTATTCTTTTAACTTAGTTTTTGGTTAAAATATTTTAAAAAGCACACATTAGGAAAGGGGCTATTGAATTTAGTTTTAAAGTCTGATTATAAAATAATTTGATGTATTGAAACAATTAAAAAAATAATACGAAATATAGAGAAATTAATAATAGCATATCTTTCACTTAATTTTTAATTGTAAATAAAATTAATTTGCATAAACTCATCAAATCAATTAATTCCGTGCTTCTCAAACTTTCAGTACTGGTGACCCAATTTTCAATCCTAATTTTTATCGCGCTCTCCCTTATACAGTAATAATGTATTGAATGCAATACTAATGCACTTTTTGACTCTAAAACTACAATACGATCTTAATTATAAACCGTACATCTTCACAAGATAAGTGTTAATTTTTTTATATATATGTTACTTTTAAGTAATATATATTTTTTAAGTAAATTACTTTTAAGTAATAGGATAATTATTATGCTATTTTTCTTTATCCAATTTTTAAATTAGAACAGATTGCAAAATGATATTTTATTACAGATTTTTTCCCTTCATCATCCATTTCTAAAGGTGCAAATATCATTAGAAAAATAGTCTAGTCTATGTTTTTCTCTATCATGTTCATCACATCTGGCAAAAATTCTGGCGAACGTTTGCGTGAGTCTGGGCAACGTATTGGATGTCTGCGCAAAGCATGTAAAAAAGCTGTACCTGGTACAATTCCATTCAGTTTTGGTCGAGTCGATACTTCTATAGCTACCGAATCTGTCTTGAATGTACATTTTATAATTTACGTGGCAATTTTGAAATAAATAGCACTTTGAATTTTGGGCAGAGGTGGATGATGAATTTTCTGTACTGAAAGCAAAAGGGTTTCGTATACTAATACCATTTTCGACATCCTACCTTTTTGAAACCGGATTTTCTGCTGTGGCTGCTTTAAAGACAAAATATAGATCTCAGCTAAATATAGAAAAAGAACTCAGAGTGACAACTTCTAATATTAAACTTTCCTTTGAAAAACTCTGCAAGACAAGCCCATGGAAGTCACTAATAATTATTAAACTTGTTCTTATTTTGGCTGAAGTACCCACTCTTCACACGAGTTTATTTCTTAAAAAAATAATACATTTTTCTGGATATAATGGCTTATTTGTAAGGAGAGAAAAACTAAGTGCAAGACAATGTATACAAAAATGTAAAATGATTTTTTGAAATGAATGCTCAAGTTAAAAATAGTTTTGAACGAACTGCAATTAAAAGCCTCACAGAATTAGCAATTAGAATTAATGGTAAATAATGAAAAAGAATGTAAAATTCGAATAAAGAATAATTGTGTTACTTAATATTTAAAGCGACAGAACTTCAAAATGTTTTTACCCGGGATCAAGTGTGCACTCGATACTAACGTTAATGTTTCCGCAGAGTGAATCCTTTTTTTATAATTGTTTATACTTTACACAATAAAAATCACAACTTCAGTGAAACATTTAACTAAGAGAAAATATACTTACCTATTTCAATGACTTTTCAATTTGTCTTGGATAATTTGAGAAGAAATCCAATAAAACTGAACTAAATTGTTTCAAATGTGCGTGACTTTAATAAAGGACACAAATCACAGACACTTTTCGTTAACATTCAATTCAGTGTATTCAATTTAAAAATACGAAAAATATCGATATTAGTTGTAAAAAAAATGTGTTCATCGTTTTTCAATATGCATTATTTGTTTCAAAATACTCATAAAAATAAATATTGGCTAAATATTTCTTCAAAGTGCTCAATATGCTTATCCATGAATCATAAAACTATTTCACATGGAAAAAGAGGAAACAGAAATATATTATATATATTTACAACTTCCCTAAGGAAAAAGGGACTGAGATAACCATACCAGTAAGTTCGAAGGTCAGCTAATGTAATATTTTAGGTTAAAAGGAACGTAATAAAAAAATCTCTCATGATGGAATTACAGCAAAGCAATATATATATATATATATATTTTTTTTTTTTTTTTAAATTTGGTTATAGTATCAAAGATAGCTATTGAGCGCTTGAAGTAAAGAATCTTTTATTTTTGATGATGTAATTTTGCCAGATGATATATATATAAATCATATAAGTATAAATCTGTATTTTTTATTATGTCAGAAAGTATTTTGTTATGCTTATTTCCAGTAAATTAATTTTTTTTAATCTTTTATTTTCGATATGCTCGCGCCCCCCACAGTTTGAGAAACACTGAATTAACAGTGCAAAGATGGTTAGTTTTTAAAAATATTTTAATGAAGAAGTATTGTTACAATGAAAATAAAGTAGGTTCCAATAAAATGTAATCTTGAAATAATTTCTGTTTTCCTCTTAATAACACGTTGCATACTCTTGTAATTTTTTTATCTATTAACATTTAGATGAAATCTGAAAATGTATCAGCATTTAAAAATGCAAATGAATGAGAATAATTAAGATCAGAACTTATTTTTACAAATGCAGCATTTTGAGAATTTGATATTCCTGTTTGGTTTATTTTCTTGTAAAATACGAATTTAAATTGAAAATAGTTATCTGCTCTAATTAATTATGTACATTGTTTTACACATAATGACAAAAGCCATTCAAGTATAATATTTCGTTTTGCTTTGAAGCTTTCTTTATTTTTGAAATCTAAGCTTAAAATAAAATAATTCAATAACAGAATATGACATACTAACTTTTCTAAGAGAGAGAAGGAGAAATATTTTCTGAAAAATATAAATTAATTACTGTAGAATCGTTGTTTTTATAATATAATTTTAGAAAAAAATTGAAAATGGTACTTAGTTAATGAAAATAATAACATGAAAATATTACAAAATCAAAACTGAAAAGATGATTTTGTTTTCTTTTTAGAATAGATAAGGTGCTCTGTAGATAACAATTAAAATAATTTTATAAAGATCACCGTTAAATTTATTTTAAACTTTTTCTAATGAACGTTTTTCAGAATAAGTTAATAAATTAGTTTAATTGCATAAGGAAAATATATTATCTTTTCCTTTTATCCCATATGCAGAAATTGAAATTATTTATTTCACGTACATTCTTTGAAAAGCAATATTAGTTTTTGAAGTTGGCATCTTGGAAAGAAAAACTATCTCAAAATAATAAAGAAAGTTTGATTTTGAAATTAATATTCGAGAGCGGAATACAGATATTTTTTTTTTCAAAATCCCATCTTGCGTTTGAAAATTAATTTAAAATTTTTGATGAAAGGACTTTTTATTCTTTTATTTTTAAACAGCCTCATATCTTCATTTTTTTTTAAAAAAAGTTTCTGCTGCGCTTCTTTTTTTCTCAAATTTCTTTTATTTCTGAATAAGTTTATTCTTAAGTATTAGTTATTTGTGAAAAAATAAATGAATACGTATCGACAATCTTTTTATGTACGCAATTCAAGATGTTATATTGTGTGTAAAACAATTTTATGACTATTTCTGTGAGGAGTAGGTGTATTATGTGTTTGTGTGTGACAATAAATAAAACTGAAAACTTTTTAATTAAAGAGACATTCTTATCTTACAACTGCAATTGAGTTTAAGGCTATAAAAGTACCTTTTTCCAAAAACTTTTTTGGAAACAATAACAGTAAATCAGTTTGTATTTTATATTCAGATTATATTATTAAATTGATTATTTCAAATTAAAAAAAGAATCGTTTTGAAGTTTTTAAAATTTTTTATTGAATGTAAAATTTTCAAATTTTTAAAAATTATTTTAAGTGATTTATAATTCTTAGATTATTGCAAAGAAAAGTTGGTATGCAATTATATATATATATATATATATATAATAATATGTTTCTTTGTTGAATTTTAAAATTATTTTATAGCTAAACCTGGAAAAAAACACAAAATTTTAAAATACTAACTTAAGGATTTTTTAAAATATAAGTTTCAGATTTAAATCTATATTAACTTTTATGCAAACCACTAGCTGTTACCCGCCCTCTTCACTGGGTATTTCATAATGTTGTGTATGGATATATAAGGTATGACACACACACACAAAACGAGACTAAGTGTGTAGCTTGAAAGAGAGTGGAGCGGCAGCAACTGTTTCAGTGACGTCATCCCACGCACCTCCTATATCCATATGGCAAGATTCTGACTTAATCGATCAAGCCAGTTGGGACTACTGCGTCATTGAGAGACCATGTGCAACTGCATTCTTCCAGAAAAATGTCGAATCAACTTCAAGTTTCTTGTGAAACTTCAACCACAAAAATTTGAAATATTGAGGCTTATGGAGATAAAAATTTGTCTCGTGCACATGTGTTTGAATGGTGTAAATGGTTTTCAGGGAAAGGGTCAGTGTGGAAGAAGATGAACCTTCTGGGCGCTCAAGGTCAGCAGTTACAGACCAAAACATTGTCAAAATTCGTGGTAGAGTGGGTTCCCTCTCACATCGAGTGGTCATACTGTTGATCAACATTGCCATTGAAGTACTAAAAAGATTTCGTGAAGAAATTGGGGAAAGGCCAGAATTGAGGGATGATGAATGGCTATTGCACCAAGATAAGGCATCCCCTATCTGTCAAGTATTTTCTGACTAACAAAAACATTACTGTAATGAGAAAGTTTCCTTACTCTCCTGATTTAATCCCGTGCAACTTTTTTAAATTTTCTACAGTTAAATCTTGCTTAAAAGGAAACCATTTTATTTCAGTCGAAAAGGTTGAGGAAAAAACGGAGAATCTCCTGAAGGGTCTTACAAAAGGCTGGTGCTAGAACTGTTAACAGCAATGGCAGCACGGAATGCATAAGTGTGAGAATACTGAAGGGAACTACAGGTGATATATATTATCATAGAGAATTGATTCTGTAATAACAATGATTTATTGGACCAGTCTTATTTTTTTTTGTTACACCTGTTTTTATATATACAAGTATAAATTATTGATATTTAAGTCTTAGTATTAACCATTTGATTGTACTAAAAACATTGTTATAACTCTCACATCTCTAAATAAAAACTAATAATGCTTGTAAAGATCTAATTTTTAATATTGTTGCGTTTTCGGGGGTTCGAAATGATTGAAGCCGAAGAGCGGGATCCAAAACAATTTTATTCTTGGCCAAAACAGTCCTCCACAAAATGTAGAACAGTTCGAGAAAGTCACGTACAATCAATGAAAATACTGATAACACAGATGTAATACACTAACAAAAGCAATAGTAAACACTCAGCACAAAAATAATAACTCAATAAAAGCAATAACACACGCACTATGCAATCGGCTCTCTCTCTCTCAAGCAGAGAGGTATCACTTGCATGAAAGCTGAGATCTGACTAACTCACTAGCCGGCCCGGGCCCTTTATACCTTTCGGTCAGAAACCTCTTGCACTTGCCAGAATAATCGAGAAATAGAAAGGTCTAGCAAAATCCGGAACGTACGAGAAAAGCTCAATACAGTAATACATTCAATACAATAGTGTTACAATACCGCGATAGGGTTGCCAGACAGGGTTATTAGGAGCAGGGTTGCCATGGTCGCCAAGCTTATCGCCCCCATTTGGCGATATATCGCCAAATTTGGCGCCAAAAATTAAGTCGCCAAATCCGTCGCCAACTTGGCGCTAGCTGCAATATTTGGCGAGTTTACCATTTAAACCAATGTTAAAGCATGGAGGCCGTGCAATGCAGTGGAAAATGATATTACAGGTAAACAGGGTTGAAATCACATTAGATACGACAAATTAAACTGTAAAAATGAACACAAATGAGTAGAAACAATTAGAATAAGACTAAATTCGTAACATTGCCCCCTCTCTCAAGAACTGCACGTCCCGGGCAGTACAGCCCTTCATCAGACGTTAACATAATAATAAAGCAATTGATTAAAAACAACTAAATTAATATGCAATAATAAACATGTAATACATAGTACAAAATAAACACCTAATGCATAGTACAAAATAAAAACGTAATGCATAGTAGAAAATAAACACTTACAAAACAATAAACACAATTATTTACAAGATTATTTACACTAACTTATTTATACAAGACCATGGTCAAAATAAATTACACGATAATTGACACACTAAGAATTATGGCCATAATATGGAGCAAGCCTGTCGTAATGAACGACTCTAGGCTTCGAATTCGTTGACTTACGGATCCGGATTACGACGTCGTTTATTATCTTTAAAATTGTATAAGGACCGTCCCAATGCGATTGTAGCTTAGGAGAAAGTCCTTTGCGTAGAGTCGGGTTGTAGAACCACACCTTGTCACCTTCCTTGAATTGATGTCCTGTGGCTATTGTGTCGTACCGAGTCTTCATCTTCTCCGTCCTCAGGTTGATCCGTTCTCGAGCCAAATTGTGTACATCTTCAAAACGTGCCTGGAGATTCTGCACGTACTCCTCAGGCGATGAAGGTGTATCCGGAGAGCGACCAAACAGCAGGTCACAAGGGAGACGAAGATCTCGGCCAAAAGCATCTGGGATGGGAATATCCGGTAGTCTCGTGAACGGCGCTGCGGTACGCTCGCAGAAAGAGAGGAACTTTCTGGTCCCAGTCTTGTTGGTTCTTGGAGACCATCAGTGAGAGGTTATTCAGGATGGTACGATTAAAAACCTCTCCACCATGCCATCTGACTGTGGGTGCAAAGGTGTGTCTTGGTCTTGTCAATTCCGAGTAGTTCACAGACCCCCTTCAATACCGCAGAGACGAAATTTCTTCCCTGATCGGAATGAAGTTGAAGAGGTACCCCATATCTCGATATCCAGTGCTGCACTACAGCCTCCGCTACGGTGGGGCTTCCTGATCCGAATGGGGTACACTTCGGGCCATTTCGTGAAGTAGTCCATGACAACAAGTAGGTACTTATTACCAGACGCAGTCCTTGGCAGAGAGGTCCCAGGATATCGAAAGCGAAACGTTCGAAGGGTGCTCCAACATTGTAGCGATGCAGCTTCCCTCGGCTACGTATCTTTTTTGGCCCCCTTCCGAGCTGAACAGGCATCACAGTACTTGCACCACTGTTCCACGTCAGCTCTCACTTTACCCCAGCAGAATCGCTCTCGAACTCGGTGCAAAGTTTCATGACGCCGAAATGACCTCCTGTTGGGCTGCCATGCAATTCTTTGAGTACCTCTGGGATACGAGATCGAGGAAGTACTAATTGCCACCTGAATGTCTTTCCATCCTCTGATTCGAATTTTCGGTATAGAACACCATTCATGAGATGTAGAGAATTCCAGAGGGCCCAATACTGCTTAGTTGTAGGACTATAAGCCGAGATGTCCTGCCAACTTGGTTTATTGCTGGAAGACTCCATAAACTCTATAAGGGGGTTTAATATCAGGATCCGCCATCTGGTCTTCTCGAACTTTCTCGTCACTCCAGGGATCGGGTGGCGTCGCTGTTGAAGTTGTTATCTGGCGTATAGCATAGTCATATTTGGTCTCTACTCTGGAACAATGACGACAATTTTCTGGGCATGGTCTTCTTGAAGGGCATCAGCATTTCCATGCGAGGAGCCTTTACGATGTCTGATGTCAAAGTAATACTCGTTGAGCCGTTGTATCCATCTGGCTACCTGGCCTTCAGTATTTCTAAAATTCATTAGCCAGGTTAAAGAGGCATGATCGGTACGTAGAAGAAATTTTTGGCCATAGAGATAGTGATGGAAAATGCTCGATGGCTTTCACAATAGCCAGTAGCTCTTTTCGAGTGACAAAATAATTTATTTCCGGTTTCGATAAACACTTACTCCAATAAGCTACGACTCGTTCTGGCCATCTATTTCCCTGAGATAATACTGCTCCGACACTCTCATTACTGGCATCAGTGTCCAAGATAAATGGCTTGTCCGGTTGTGGATATATTAAGATTGGTGAAGACGTCAAAGCTTCTTTAAGCTGGAGGAAGGAATCTTCACATTCTTTTGTCCACTGAAACGTTTGTTTACTTTCTGTTAGCTTGTGCAAGGGTCTTGCGATGTTAGAGAACCCTTTCACAAACTTTCGGTAATAAGTACATAGTCCCAGGAAGCTTCGCAGCTCACGGAGGTTTTCCGGGCGTTTCAATTCTTTACGGCGGACACTTTTTCGGGGTCCAGTACGAACACCTTCTGCAGAGATGATGTGTCCCAGATAATTGACTTCTTTCTGGAAGAACTTGCATTTCGAAGAGTTTAGCTTCAAGTTAGCGTCGCTTAATTTTAATAACACCTTCCGGATATTTTGAAGATGTTCTTCAAACGTACGCCCTCCCTATTATGACGTCATCCAGGGTAAATAAGGCAAGCTTCAAAAGTCAGACCCTTTAACACGGTCTCCATCAGGCGCTCGAAAGTAGCTGGCGCATTGCAGAGCCCGAACGGCATGACTTTGAACTGCCATAGTCATGGCGGAAGTGAATGCTGTTTTTCTCTATCTTCGGGATGGATCTCCACTTGCCAGTATCCGCTCTTTAAATCTAAAGTCGAGAACAATTTATGACCGGAAAGGGTATCCAGGGTGTCATCTATCCTTGGAAGAGGGTAACTGTCCTTCTTGGTGACGTCGTTAAGTTTTCGATAGTCCACGCAAATCTTGTGGATCCATCTTTCTTACGAACCAAGACGATTGGAGATGCCCACGGACTCGAAGACGGTTCTATGATGTCATTTTCCTGCATCTCTCGTAGTAGTGTTCCGACCTCTTCCTGTTTAGCAAACGGCAAGCGTCTTGGGTGCTGTTTAATCGGCGGATGGTCTGCTGTATCAATTCTGTGTTGTGTCACTGTAGTATGGCCAATATCGCTACTGTTTCTAGAAAACACGTCTTCAAATTCTTGGAACAGTCTTTCTGCGGAGCTTTTTCTGTTCGGGGGGGACAATTCAACATTTTCTAGAAGGTTGGGAGTCAACTGTTGAGGTGAGTTGGATAGGAGCAAGCTCGAACTTTTTGCAGACACACGTTACTGGACTGCAGGTTGCCAACACTTCACCTTTCTGGAACACTCTAGATTTTTCAGTTACGATGCAAATTCTTACCGGGATAGTTTTTCTGGAAAGGTCCACTAGCGTCGAAGCTATTAGCAATCCATTCAGCTTTATTTTCCGCAGTTCCAATTAGGCCAGAGTTGAAACTCATCGTTACCGATGTATCCAGGTACTATGATTTCAGTCCTTGGGGAATAGTAATATTCTCGTTAGCGGTTTACCTGTCGAATAGATTCTGTCCTGTGTTCAATTTTGAATATAGTGACTTCTTCGTGTATGAAAAGTAATTCGTTCTTGTTGAAGTCTAGAGTGAAACCATGCTCCTTTAGAAAGTCCAGTCCAGAATGAAAGGGTCTGCAATATCTGCGACATACAGCATGTTGGTAGGTAGTGTCTCCAAACTGGATCTTGACTTTTAATTTTCCGTGAATATCAATCTTTTCCCCCGTCACGGTTTGTAGCACCACGCGGGGCGGGTCCAGATAAGTTTCTCTTTTAATTTTTTGAGCAGATCGTTCCGAATGATAGACACATTGGCTCCTGTATCGATGATCATGTTGCAGGGGAAGCTCGTTAACATGTCCCATTATAAAAATTCCATTCTCACCGGTACTCTTTGTCGAAATTTGACACACTGGAAAGTGGGGCTTTCCAAAATCTGGCAACCTCCGCCCCACGAGATGGCCATTAATTAGTTTTCCGACACCTCCTTCTGGGAGGCGCTTATTAGTTTCAGCGCCTTGGCGTGCCCGGCAGCTTCTCTGCAGATGCCCTTCTCGACCGCAGGTCCAGCATTTAAGGGTCTTCTTCCCGTCTGCTTTCTGGGACATCAAAGACTCAACTCTATTCATGAGGCTTCTCATCTGTCGCTCTAACCGCTCCACACTTGAGTTCGACGTGTCCGATTCGTTGACGGCTCGTATGGGGTGTCTGTCCTTTCGTGTTGCTTGCTGGGCTGCCTCGAATTTCATATCAAACACTAGGGCCCCCTTTAAGTCCTTGAGATCCGCCATTCGGAGAGCTTTCTGATTTCCGGATCACGCACCCCGTCGATGAAGTGTTGCAGCGCCAGGACTTCTCTTGCTTCAGTCGGACAGTCAGAAAACGCCAAGTGAAAGCCTCTCGACGTCCGTCGCCAGTTCTTGAGCGTTTCGGACACTTTCTGCTGCCCGTGACTTCAGCTGGAGTCTGCTGTAATACTTCACACATTTCTCTCGAAGCGTAACTCCAGAGCATTAACGAGAGCGTCGAAATCAGCCGCTGTGTTTCCGGCAAAGTTTGCAAAATGTCAGCAGCGTCGGCTCGAAGAGAAGCAGCTAACTGGCAGGCCTTGGTCTGGGAGTCCCACTGGTTTGCATCCGCCACTATGGAGAATTGGGTCTTATACACCTGCCAAAGAGGACTTTCCATCATATGTAGAAAGCTTGATGGAAGGCTTGGAATAAGGAGCTTGAAACTTAAATTCATCCCCTTGACCAGTCATGACTTTCTGCTTCAATTTCTCTAGGTCACTCCTGAACGAGATGGAAACATCTTCTACCTTTTCGAAAATTTTCGCCTCTAGTTTGCTCTCCATATCTTCGAATTTATTTTCAAATTTGTTCTCTATATCCACAAATTTGTTTTCGAATTTAATTTCCACCGACTCGATTCTTCCTTCCATTTCTTCAAATTTCTTGTCCATAGTCGTCAATTTGTCGCCAATGCCCTTCAAATCACTTTTCAACTCTTCCTTGTTCGCGGTCAGTTTGTTATTCAACTCGTCCATATTGGCATTCATGCTGGCGGTCAACTCCGATTTCATTTCGCCCATATTGGCATTCATGCTGGCGGTCAACTCCGATTTCATTTCGCCCATATTGGCATTCATGCTGGCGGTCAAGTCCGATTTCATTTCAGTCAATTTTTCTAGAAGAGTCTGGAACTGGGCCTCCATCGCTCTTGTTGTTGGCATTCAACCCCACTTCTGACACCAATTGTTGCGTTTTCGGGGTTCGAAATGATTGAAGCCGAAAGAGCGGGATCAAAACAATTTTATTCTTGGCCAAAACAGTCCTCCACAAATTGTAGAACAGTTCGAAAAAGTCACGTACAATCAATGAAAATACTGATAACACAGATGTAATACACTAACAAAAGCAATAGTAAACACTCAGCACAAAAATAATAACTCAATAAAAGCAATAACACACGCACTATGCAATCGGCTCTCTCTCTCTCAAGCAGAGGGGTATCACTTGCATGAAAGCTGAGATCTGACTAATTGACTAGCCGGCCCGGGCCCTTTTATACCTTTCGGTCAGAAACCTCTTGCACTTGCCAGAATAATCGAGAAATAGAAAGGTCTAGCAAAATCCGGAACGTACGAGAAAAGCTCAATACAGTAATACATTCAATACAATAGTGTTACAATACCGCGATAGGGTTGCCAGACAGGGTTATTAGGAGCAGGGGTTGCCATGGTCGCCAAGCTTATCGCCCCCATTTGGCGATATATCGCCAAATTTGGCGCCAAAAAATTAAGTCGCCAAATCCGTCGCCAACTTGGCGCTAGCTGCAATATTTGGCGAGTTTACCATTTAAACCAATGTTAAAGCATGGGGGCCGTGCAATGCAGTGGAAATGATATTACAGGTAAACAGGGTTGAAATCACATTAGATACGACAAATTAAACTGTAAAAATGAACACAAATGAGTAGAAACAATTAGAATAAGACTAAATTCGTAACAATATGTTTTTCAAACTCATATTCTACGTCAAAACACTTCTTTAACTATTTAAGGCTGAAAAACATTTTTTTTAAATTCAAAAAATATTATTTTGCATAATATTGATAGCATTTCTTACAACGACATATTATTCAGTTTGCGATGGGCTCATCGCGCTTTCTATTAATTTTCCTCTTGGGTTCTTTGGGGCTGAAAATGGTAAATCCTTTCAACCAAATCCAGAAGCGAAGCGTGATTTTCCAAATTAGGAACCTTTTAAATAGCAGAAGTTTAGCGTAAACGAGGTGGCCTTCTGGGAAGTGATTATGCTATTCAGAGTTAAAACGTGTAAGCTGAAGTAAATCGATATTCCAGTGTCAGCTATCCGTGCAAGTGCGTTCAAGCAAGGTAGATACCATTCCACGCGTTATAATGAAAATACATTGAAGATTCGAGAGTGCTGCTGCTGCCTAGGATTTAGAGGTAGGATCATTCGAATTAATATTAGGAACTGTATATTTACTGATATTAGAAATAGGTGGTAAAGTTAAATATAGTGATTAGGTCATGCTTATTTGGAAATACGTATTGTGTGTTTCTCACCTCAGATCCGCTAAGTTTAAATGTAAATATTATCTTTGTATAGCTTTGAAGTTAAGATCTTAATAAAGAGATATTAAGATTATGGCAATGCCTGGTTCTTCATTCTTTCTCACACCCCTAGGTAACGAAGATAACTTAGAAGTTAAGGATCACCCACGGGAGAATACTTTACAAGTTTATCTGAACTTAATATTTTCACAAAATGTTTAAACATAAAACATTTATACACAAAATAATAATGATACAAATTTAAACTAGAAATGCTAAAGTTTGTAAATAATATCTAATATTTTCTCAGTTTTAAATAGGGGCAGTTTACCAAGTTTAAGTTTCCGTTGTGTGACTTTGAAATACTGTAATAAAGTACTACAATATATTAACGATGATAGAGTTTGGTACATCATGGAAAGTTTCAATATTTTTTTTTTTTGCAATGCTTGAATTCAGGACTATCATATTCTGAAGTCTCATTGTAATATTAGCTGGAGGCTGGATTTTAAATACATTATTTACAGTCTTATTCCATCTCTTCCAAGTATTATTTCTCAGTGCAACCGGAGTTCACTTTGACCCTGGAATTTTCTCGACAGGAAAAAAAAATAATAAAAACAAAGTAAAAAGCTTCTGAGTTACAATAACTATGAGTAAAAATATATATTGATCTTGAAATCAATCTCTTAATTAACTATGAGAGAATTCTAAAAAATTCAAAACTTAAGTTAACAGAAAGAATTCTAGTAAAGAAAATTGCAGTTGTAACGGTTCTCTTACGTCATTACTGGGTAAACCAAAGTATTTGACAGAATCTCGGGGTAATTTAAAATATTTTAATGACATAAAATAACACAAATACAATGGACAGACATTTAGACACAATACAGATTAAACATTTAGAGAAAATAAGGGGAAATTAAATATATTACATATTCCAGGATTGGACAGCGAAACGAGTAAAGTTCACTCATCAAGTTCCCAACTCTCTCTCTGGCGGTAATACAGAGCTTCGGTCGGTAATGCTTCCGTTACAAGTATCGCCATCTACATTTTGAATTCAGTATTAAACCGTGTGTTACAGACTCCCCCTCTGGTTCCGTTGACGTCTCGGCTCGGAACCAAGAGATAATTTCTTTTTTGGGCGCCCTTTTTTCTTTAGAAGAGCAACAAATCCGGTGTTTCTTTCTGTTTCGTGTTCCTGATAGTCCTTTAAGGCAGAAATATGATAAGTTCCAAGGGCTTGGTGTGGGTTGGCCGGGTCGGCAATCTCATATACTACTGGTGATCTCAAGGTGAGTATGAGGTAAGGACCTTCTTTCTTGGGGATGAATTTCCTGCTCCTGTTGTTACGACTTATGGGATGAATAGTCACCCAAACTTTGTCACCAGGTTTATAATATTTTCTTCTTCGTCGATCGAAGTTTTTTCTTTCTGACAATCCTGTTTCTTTACGGGATTCATTCTGTAGGGAGACGCTGCTATTGGGGGAGGGTCACTCGTGTCAATACGGTGTTCAACGTAAGGCGTGGGCTCTCCCCCTGGTTGGAAACATGCTTCATTCCCGTCAAGGAGTATATCGATTTTTCTTGCCTGTTCTGGCGATAGATTTTTTTTACCCTCATACTTTCGAAGTTCGAATGTAAGAGTGTTATATCTTCTAATGTCTTCTTGAAGAATTTGTACTGTTTCCGAGGATTTCCAGAAAAGTACCATTTTCCACCCTGGACGTCAAGGACGATACCAGCTGCATTGAGGAAATCAAGTCCTAGCAAAGTCTTATTTCCTTTGGCATCAGGCAATACTAGAATTTCTGTAGGAATAACTTTGCCTTCAATGTACAGGTCGACAACAGTACTCAGAGCCATAATTGTCTGCCGAATTCCATCAGCCATCATAAATGAAATCCTTTTGTTCGTAAAAGTGACATCATGCTCTTGTAAGAATTTAAACATCTTCTCACTTGCAATGGAATGAGAAGCAACGGTATCAGCACATACAGCAATCTTTTCTCCAAAAATTTTGAGAACAATCACACTTGGGGGATACAAGTTTGAATTCAAGTTGAATAACGTCATACAGTTCACTGCTGTTTCCATTTCATTAGCTCTCGAGCATTTAGGACACTTTGACTTTGATGAATCCAGGAGTCTCACATCCGTAACACTTTATAGGGTTTCTTCCTTCAGTTTTGTAACTTGGGAATCTAGGCACTGTTGTAGAGTGTCCAGATAAGTGGTATTCATGAGATCCTCCAACATGTTGATTTTTTTTAATGGAAAGGGTTTCCTGAATTTTTCTTTAAAGTCTGATTTAAATTACTTTTCATTCCAGGCCTTACGTTGTCATATGCGTCCAACTTCTCAGCCAATTCCAGAGGATCGTTCAAATCAACCCAAATATCCAGAAAATGTTCTTTGATATTTGCTGGAGTTTTTCTTTTTATCTGATCAGCAATTATCAGACTTTTAAGTTGATCAAACGTGGTTATCTTCAATTCTTTGATCCAACCTTCAAAATAAGAATTTAATGTCGAAATAAAAGTCTCGCCATGCTGAATCTGGGTTTTTATTCTGTTGGGAAAAGTACTGCCTAAACCGATCCCCTGTAACTCGAAATCTTTTGAGAAGCATTTCTTTTACCTTTTCATAGCTTTAAGCATCATCTTCATCCTCTTTTGCAATGAGCTGAGCTATATCAGGTGTCAATGAGCCAATCAGGTATGCTGTCCAAGTTGTTTCAGGGATGTGCAAGAACTTCCCTTGACGTTCGAAAATTGTCAAGTATAGACCCATTTCATCTTCTTTCGAATTGAATCTCGGAATAATTCTATTTAACTCAAGCTTTGGGTTTTCTAGCTGTTGGCTTGTAACAGGTGCTTGTGACAGCTTCTGCATTTCAAGTTGAATTTTCATTTTTCCAGTTCGAATTCCCCTTTCTCTTGCTGAACAACAACCACGGCTTTTCTGTTTCTTCTCCAGTTCCACAGCTTTTTGTTTTTTCTGTTGCAGTACGTTCTTCCACAATGACGCTGAGCACATCTTTGACGAATTCCTCATCATACCTATCACGAATTTGTTATGAGATCTTTTAGTTCAATAATTTTTGGGATTGTCCGACGGAGCCAGACCAAATTCTGTTGCCAACATTCGTAAATCCTCTTTTCTGGACCTTCCCAAAAAGCCATTTTTCGTCACTTTTACACTATTTCAAAGTTAATTTAGTAAAGTTCAATTAAAGTTAGTGAATTAAGTTTCAATCAAAACTGTTAATTCTGTGATCTGAAAATATTATAGTCAAACAATACTTATGCACTTAAAGTTTCCGATACATGCAAAAAAATACTCTATACAATAATACACTCTTCCTGAATGACAATATAATTCTCTAATTTCAAAATGTGCTAATTAATTTTCACATCAATACTAATGAGATTAAAAAAATGAAACAAATTCTTCAATATCAACTGTCTTCTAATTTCGTACATCAAAACCAAAATAATAATATTTCAATAATATTCATTATTAATCAAAAGAGTATCAGTAATTAACATGAAATCATTTAAATTAAATCAAAAGAAAAATTTCGTTTTCGTTAACTTAAATCAATTAAATTGTTTTTTAATCAAAAGCAATTCAAAAATACGTTTAAATAGAAATACCATTCATAAATTATTTCATCCACTCTGAAATTAACACTATTACAAACTTGTTTACACTTAGAAGTACTTGAAGTTATTTTCCAAAAAATTTAAATAAAAAGCATAAATGTTTATACTTTATCAAAACATACAAGTTTTCAAATGTTATAGTAATACTGTGTAATAAATCATGTACTTCGCAAAATAATTATTTTATATTAGACATAAAAAAAATTATGATAAAATTGCATTCAACTTAAAACTTAATTAAAGTTTAGTAATCAAACAAGAATCAAAGTGAAATTATTTGAATAAATACAAATCGCAATGATTTCTTGATAATAAAAGTATATACATATGTTAATGGCATTAAATTCTTAATTAGTATATATAAGGAAATATACATTCATAAATAACCTTCAATTAGCTTTAATGAGAACAAACAATAGAATGCGAGTTTCGTTTTAAAAAAAAAAGTATTAAGAATACTGACAAATAAATAAGTGAAAATATCACTTAAAATTCAACTACGTTACTATACTGTAACACACAACACGAGTAATGATAATTAAAGTTCTTACACAAAATAACAGAGCAAAAGTATTTAGAATAAACAACACTTATCTGTTCACAGTTTTTTTTTTTCTGGGTGAAAAACAATATTTAATCGCAGGGTGGCGAATTCTGTATTTGTTGTGTTGGGTGGCAACACTTCAACCTAAGTGGAAAAAGCGAGAAAAAGTTGGGTATCTGCTCGGATCGGCCCGACGTTTGGCGCCAATTTGTAACTTTGTTCTCTAACGTCATTACTGGGTAAACCAAAGTATTTTTTTTTTTGACAGAACCTCGGGATAATTTAAAATATTTTTAATGACGTAAAATAACACAATTACAACGGACAGACATTTAGACACAATACAGGTTAAACATTTAGAGAAAATAAGGGAAATTAAGTATATTACTTAGTCCAGGAGTTGGACAGCGAAGCGAGTAAAGTTCATTTATCCAGTTCCCAACTCTCTCTAGCGGTAATGCTTCCGTTACAAGTACCGCCATCTACATTTTGGTCTTAGTATTAAACCGTGTGTTATACAGTGAATTATTTCACACTAAAAACAGAATTGTGTTCAAAAATAGTTTTAATTAATTCAATCTAAAAACTCAAAAATGTTTTAAAAGGAAACGTAACTGAAATCTAGAGTCAGAAAACTTCAAATATCTTAAAAACTAATTGGTTTTCAGATCTGAAATTTTTTGGGTTAGTCTTCCAAATTTATGAGCAATAGAAAAAGGTAATTTTTTAATTGTATTTGTTATTTATTGGATAATGTTATGCCTTAAGAGGACTTGGTACCCTAAAATAGGAAAGTATTCAAAG